>JAUIMW010001079.1:0-13806 GCA_033557785.1 Enochrus cinctus
GAACTAAAAAATTTATGGGTTCCTAGAAAAGGTCGGTATGTCGTTTTGTCCACCTATGTCATTTTGTACGCCTTTCCCCTACGTAGATACCAGAGTACCTGGAGGACATTCCATGTCTCAGTGGTCCTTCTTTTATTTTACTCTTTGCACTATTTCAATGTTGGAGTGCACTGACTTTTAGTCTGAGGCCTGAAGTCTAAGAAACCTACGCTCTTCCTGTTGATTAATAAAACATAAATAAAAGAATTGTTTTCAATATTACTCAATAGGCACTTGTCTTCCATTCAGCGAATTCTGGAAATCCTCTCATTGAACTACTCTATACTATAGGAATCATGGCAAATAATCATAAATTTACATTTTAGACTCCCGGTTCAGATGTGAAAGTGCTTCATATTAATTATCTAGTTTTATTTTGTAACTGAGGCATTAGAAGGTATACTTATAATTATAAAAAATGTAACAAAGTATTTTCGTACAAATACAAAAACCAGAAGTAAATTCTATTTCGAAAGAATTAGCCGGTAGTAAGACCGTTGCAAATGTAAAACAAGTTTAGTTATTCTATTTTAAAATAATTATTTTTTTTATTGTTTATTTAAATTTTTTAATAAAACTTTTTATAGTTCTGAAATAATATTTATTTCGAATAGATTTATTTGTGATATCAAAAATATTAATTAAAAAAGTCAAAAGTAAAAATAATCAGTAATAATTCCCAAGATTTCGATCAACTTAGTGATCTTCCTCAAGGGTAAATAAAAAAATTAATTCTATTTACTTATGTTTATTTATGAATTATTTTATTTTTTGAATTTATACGAAATTAAGTTGTTATTGACATTCTTTTAATTGCAAAAACAACATCGATTGTTACATTTGGTTCTTAAAAAATTAATAGTATATATTTTATTATTAATCGCAGGGTCCATCTAAACGGTAATAGCCTCCAGAAGATATAAAACATTTATCCTTGTTTTTTTAGATAGCCGGCGACTAGTCGTGCAATGAAAATGAACCTTAAGTCAAAAATCTTCGAAAATTCAAAGCAATTCCCAAGCCTTCGATTAGGTATTAATGTATAGCGTTCATAAGAATATTATTTTAATGGTGTACGGTAGGAATCAAATTATATAGTTGAGTGTCTTTTTGAAGCTTTTTGACTTTTAAGTTCATATTTTACAAAATAAATTTAGTAAATCCACAGAAATAAAAAATCATCAGCAAACAAGCATATGAGTTCAAATATGATGTTATCCACTACTTCATCAATGGGATTTCCAAAGTTTTCGTAGTGAGACTAATCTATTCGTTACTTTTCCAAAGAGTAAGTGAAGACAGTTTTTTGGATTGTCAGTTTACGAGAACTACTACAGTCAATAATAGACTCCTAAGGCTAAATAATTCGTCGTTTGGAGTACCCTCACAATTGTGCGTGCTTTGAGATATGCTTTTCAAAGCTATTCAAGCTCGAATGAATTTCTCAGAACCTATCAGTAGCTCGTCGTGCAATTGATTCGAAATTTAATGAGAAAGAAGTTGGGATGGTTCATCCCTCGGGCGTAGGAGGAGCCACTCGTCTCGGAACATACAAAACGCGGTGTTGGTTGGAGAATCTGTTACTCCGTAGTTCTCTGGTGTAGATGTAGGCAGTGGTTGCAATACACATCGCATTGCAATAGAGCAGCCAGCGGTGACAGCGTGATACAGTGACTAAATGTTGATACATAAGAACGTCGCGATGCATTATCTTAATGCATGCAATGTTCATATCAATCGAGGAAGCGACGTTATTTTTATTTAAAGCAAAAACATAAACCAAGTGATGATTATTTAGCCCGGTCAGCGAAGTGATTCGAAAATCCAACGTCGAAATGAGTTTTTGGTTCGCCAATGTTTTGGTTCATCATCCCTACGTTATTTTGATAAGTGTCGCGGTTTTTTCCGGAACCTGCCTCGTCCTTCCTTTTACGATGAGAGCCCTTCCTAATTTTTCGGACCCTCAGATGGTGAGCTTAGGTGTAACAAGTGACTGCATTACAATGCATGCTGCACATAAACATACTTGCTCTTTCCATATTTCTTTGTATTATCTTATATTTTAGCAACATATTAACATTTAATAATATTTTATTAGAAATAATGTTTATAGTTTTGCACATTTAGAGTGCATGTGTTGCTTATACTTACTGCATTTACATGCATGTTCAAATAAAAATAATTTTTTTATTGTATTTATTTTATGATTTATTAAAAATGCTTAATGCAATTTTGTTGATTTCATTAAAATATTTTCTAATTGTTGGCCAATTAGAAGAGCCGCTTACAAAAATTATATTTTAAATTAGGAACTTCGAAGAGGCTACTCCGTACTTAAAAGACCAAATCTCTGCCTATTCTGGGTAGAACTGTAACAACCAAAACCTCCAATTGAAGTTACGACATATGGTCCTTTTCGGGAGGTGGCTAAAACAAACAATTGGCTTTGTTAAAACATTTTATAATAAAAAGAAAGTTACCCGGACAATTTACATACTAAATTCTTCGTAAAAAATTTTTTTAAGAAAAATATGAACTTTGCTTGTCTGGATTAACAAGGACCAAGGGGCAGCTCTAATATGTAAACAGACCAGATAATTGAATTTTTATTGGAAAATGGGTAATTCTCTATTAAACATGTTTAGGTCTAAACACCTTCATAAACATTTATTTATATCTAAAGTAAATAATTTTACATCTTCAGGGTTCTAACAGATCAGAAAAACATCAAAAAATGACAATTCCGTTTACTTGATAACAGTCTTATTTACAAAAATAACAAAAAATTTCTTTTACTGTATGAAAATATAAAGCTTAATCTACAAAACCCGTTTCTTAAAATTCTATAAATTTGTTTCTTTAAGTCAATAATTAATTTAACATCTGCTTGAAAAATTAGACTTACTTTAAAGCAATAAAATACGATTTCTACTTATATTACTTAAAAATAGCCATTAGCAAATGGAAGGTGTAGTAGCGCTCTTATTCGCATTTTTTTTTGTCTGTCAACCGAGGTATACACAAGAATAAAAAAATACATCATTAAAAATATCTTTACAATAAAAATGTATGTTAGCAAAACTCTGGACGTGCATCTTTATAATAGTACGTACCCTTCAATCACAGATGCATCAATACTCAAAGGGTAGAAAAATATATTTTTTACTGAAAAAGGTATCGTTAGAAAAGCTTACGTAGGTGTAGGAAAACGTCCATACAAAATTGAATAACATACATACTGTAATATAATGAGCATGACACGACAATAACCATTGCCATATTCAGAAAATACTTGTTGTATGTAGGTAAATAATAACAAAACTTATTTCGTATTTCAGGGGTTCGAAACGAGAGGAACAATTTTATCGAATCGATTAACCGCTTGGAGGAATTTAGTGGAAGCAACTCGTTTCTCAGGTCCTTTTGCAGTCAATCCAAGAGAATTTTTGATGATTAAGCGCAACAACAAATCACTTTTTATGAAACCTAAACAAAAAAAGAATTACAACAAAAAGAAAAAAGTACAAGACTATCCCAAAATTGATGTAAGTCTTGCAGATTTTTTTTTCATTTTTAGGAGAGTCAGATGTGCTTATTTACATGTTTATTTTTCAGCTGTATGTGACTGAAGAGAAAAACAACTCAGATCAAGATATCATCGCAAAGCTGCATCATTTTTTACACAATAATTACAGTGCTCAAAGCATTATACATGCTAGAAAAGAAGGATTTTTCTGTGGCCCTCCAGGTGCGTAACCGATAAAATCCTTTGCATTATCAAATTCTATGTATATTTGTTTTTATAGCCTTTCGATATTCGGACATCTCTCTATTTTTCTTAATTAAAAATGGACCTTATGTTTTTCGGGTGTAACAGGTGACCTATTTTTCCAACATTTTATTTTTTGATGATAGAACAACTAACAG
Organism: Enochrus cinctus; assembly: GCA_033557785.1. Classification (NCBI taxonomy): domain Eukaryota; kingdom Metazoa; phylum Arthropoda; class Insecta; order Coleoptera; family Hydrophilidae; genus Enochrus; species Enochrus cinctus. The sequence continues at coordinate 3,967 of JAUIMW010001079.1, forward strand.
TAACTTTTGTTTGAATTAAAACTACTAAGTACCAGGTACTTCCATAAATTTTCAGCATTTTAATTGGCAATAAAATTGGTTCGCACAATTTGTGGAATTACTAGGTACCTTTCGTTTAAGTCACTAACATCTCACGTTGTGCGCTTTTAAATATATTTTCTTAACACCAAAACAACCTAAACCTATTAATTAAACCATTTCATGCTTCCAATCACTGATTTTCACTTGCATATTGCTACACAACGCTTCAATCTGCTCTCCAGTTTAATCCGTTTTTTTTCCGTAGATGAAACTTACGTACATATGGTGATAAAGTCCAAAAATGGAAGAGATTTATTTTCATTAGAAACTTTAATGTTGATGTGTCAAATCGAACACGAATTTATGCAAGCTGATTTGTACAAAGATTTATGTATAACTCCTGTCAAACGACAGAAGCACTGCTGTAGACCTTGGTCTCTAGGAAATTATATAGCACTTTTACAAAATAGGGCATCATGTTTAGCTTTAACAGTACGTATTTAACCTGCTTTGTTGCTCCCAAATTAAAAATAATACATTTCAGGAAGAAGATGTAAATAACACTAAGAAAATATTAAAGTATTGTTCTCCGTTTTTTTATAATCTGTTACTAGCACCCGATTGCAGTGCAAAAGGTCACTGTGAAGCACCCCCCGAATGCATAAAGTATGATGCGGTTTACAACATACTGAATTTTGTAACATCTTCATCGTTTATGTCGTTAAATGTAAGTTTATCCTAAGCATGTAACACTCTTTTTAATATCGATCTGTCTTTGTTAACCAAGAGATGCCTGTATTTTTTGTTTCAGTCTACAAAAGATAGCTTAGAAGAAACGATGATATTCCTGCCGTTAGCTTGCAGCTCCGCAACCTTGCCGTATTACCATAACATCCAGAACGTCCAAACGGATTTCAAAGAGCTCTCGGTCGTCGCCATGGAGTTTGGCTTAAAGAACACGCTTTTCGACGAATGCCTTATCCGTGACACCTGGCTAATAGGCACCGGATGCCTTTTTGTGGTGCTTTGCATTTGGCTTTACACTGAATCTTTATTCCTTACAATCATGACAATAATTGCCATTGTGTTTTCACTGGGCATTTCGTATTTTCTTTACACGCTCATTTTTGAGCTGAAATTCTTTCCATTTATGAATTTATTAGCTATTATTGTTGCAATAGGTAAGTTACTCGATTCAGAAAAAATTTCCAATGACCCATTGCTTTTCCGCTTTAGGTATAGGAGCTGACGACGCTTTTATATTTTGTAAAGTATGGAATGCCAATAAGAAAGACAAAGACAAATCTTTCGTGAAAGTTATGACTGAAACTTTATACCATGCCTTTTTTTCTATGTTTGTTACATCAATCACAACGGCTGCAGCTTTTATTGCTTCTTATATAAGCACTATTACAGCAGTACGATGTTTCAGGTAGATATGTTTTTTATTTTTTTTAAATTAAATATTTGCGTGTTGTTCTTTTTTTTTAGTATATTTGCAAGTATGGCAGTGATAGCAAACTGCCTCTTAATGATGAGTTGGTTTCCGGCATGTGTTGTGCTGTGGGAGAGGTTCTGCAATTCACATTATGAAATTATAAAAAATTGTATATTTGGTTACTTGGAGAGTTGGTGCTGTGCCCCACAATGGAAAATATCATATACAAGACTAAAATTGTTGAGCGCATATTTAGATAATTTATGGACTGTTAAGGAGCGTTACTTGTTAGAAAGCATTATTACTTTTAGATATGTATGGTTCGCATTGTTGTCTGTGCTGGCGATAGCGAGTGCGTTTATTGTTTTTTACTATCCCAAGTTGCAACTGCCCAATTCGTCAGAGTTCCAGTTGTTCCATAGCTCACATCCCTTTGAGCAGTATGACTTGACGTACAAGAAGAAATTCTGGTTTAAGAGGTCCGAAAAGGTATATTATATTGTATTTTGTATATTATATTGTATTATTGTACAAATTTTTTTTTAGCTGAATGGAGAAAGCGTGAATTCAAAATTGCCCCTTCGTTTTGTATGGGGAGTTAAGCCGATAGATAACGGTAACTACTTAGATCCTCAGTCTTATGGTACTTTAGAGCTAGATAAGAGTTTCGACATGTCGCATCCGAGCTCGCAGAGATGGTTGTTGAACTTTTGCCGCAACCTGCGGAAGCAACCTTTTTATCAGTCGACACTGGGACCTCTGCTTCCTAATTGTTTCATAGAATCCTTTGAATCTTGGATGCAGAGGACTTGCTTGGATCCAATCGATAACATAGATCGGAATCCATGCTGCGAGACCCAGAAGTTTCCCTATAATAGCTCGGTGTTCAATTTATGTATCGTAGATGCTATAGGGGATCTGTATAACACGCCATCTGAATATTTTTTACCAGGTATGGCAGGGCCTAAATTTTCTAAAGACCAATTTCCGACAATAAAAGCGGTAGTAGTTGAATACGATAGCAATTATTCTTACTCTATGTCATATGAGTACATGCGGAACTTTATAACTCAAGTTGAGGTTTTCATGATAAAGCAGTTGCAAACAGCGCCTAGCACGATGAAGGGAGGTTGGTTTATAAGCGACGTGCAGTTTTATGACTTGCAGAAGGTGCTGTCGGATGGATCTTTGGCGGCAATAGGATTTTCTATGGGTTTCGCACTGTTGATTTTGTTCCTGGCTACATTAAATATATTGACGAGTTTGTATGCCATTTTTACTATTACTTGTAGTATTCTTGTTACTATTGCGGTGTTAGTTTTGTTGGGATGGAAATTAAATATTCTAGAGTCTATAGCGGTTTCGACCGCTATAGGATTAACTGTTGACTTTAGCCTACATTATACTGTTAATTATAGGTTGTGTCCTTTAAATATTTGTGAGAGTAGAGTGACGGCAACAAGGTACGCGCTGGGGAATATGTTGGGGCCTTCGCTTATGGCTGCAGTAACAACTGGTGCAGCCGGAGCTTTCATGTTGCCGTCGTTGATTCTACCTTATATCCAAATCGGAGTATTACTAGTGACTGTGATGAGTATAAGTTGGATATATGCTACTTTTCATTTAGGGTCTACTTTGGCCATGGCTGGTCCGGAAAGACAGTTCGGGCAGTATTATTACTCGAAATTGATGTTTTGTTTATGTAAAAAGAAGAATAATAGTAAGGAATCTAACAGGAATAGACCGGCTCCATTTAATATTTTGGAGGGGCATGAATTGGAGAGTTTGACGAATAAAGGTTCTGTTAAAAACCCGAATAGGGCTTCGCAGCGGTCGTATAGCGGGAGCAAAAGTAACGTGAACAATAGGTTTACGTTGTCAGATCAATCTCCTTCCGCCACCAGTGCTATTACTATTATAGTGGCCGAAGACAATTAAATGTAACAATTAGGACTTAAATGTTCTGTGATATTCATTGTTTTTGTTTTTAGTTGACAATATTTATTTTTATTATTCCTCGATGTAAATGTTGTTTCGACATTTAATCATAATCACTCGTTGTGATAGCATTCATTGAAAATAAGTAAAATATATTATATACTTATTAATGTAAAAATTATTTTTTAATTTTTCTTGTCTATGATGAAGACCATCAGAGCAATTACTGAGATGTTGTTATCATAGTACATGTCATATTTCTGTATTGTCAAGGAGCAAATAAATTATAATAAAATATGTGCAATTCGTAGAGTACATTTTTTTCTCTCACTCTCTGTTTCTATCTCCCTGATTTCCTTTATATGCATTGCCTTTCCTTTACCGAGCATTTATTGAATTTTTAGGTTTGTGATTTTATTCAAAATAATTAAAGTAAACTTGCAAGCAGAGGCAACTAAAATTAAGAAACCTATCATAGAAAGGACCATTTGCTCCTTCTAAACAACACATTTTTCCCTCCACTTGTCTCCTCCTTCTTTTCTAAATGTAAACTTTTGATTTTTCTGGATTGTACTCCAAATCTCTCTATATTAAATGTGAGTGCAGTCTGCTTATCAGAACCTTCATTTCTAAGTTAACATTGAACATTATCTCTAACCACTGGTAGCCCAAAACTCCCTTCTGTGCCTAGTATTGGTTGCTTTTCTGAATTCTTGTCATCACGTTATCTTCACATATGCATATTTTGTTCTTCATTTGATTTGCAGGGTTGTTCAAAAGTCCAGAAATTGTGTTAGTAACAATAGGCAGCTAAATATTTGCAGAGCTTTAGTTTACTAGTATAGTGTAATGATGTTCAGATTTTCTTCTAAGACCCATGCCACAACATCTCTTTCTCTATCTGCGGTAAGAAGATTGTCGACGACTTTTTTATGCTAGGTTGTTTGGAAGTCTGTAGTTGTTCAGTTCCCCAATGCTACCAGATGTTTTCCTCATCTGTCTATGTACTCATTTCGTTTGTGTTGTCCCTCATTTCTTCCTGGCTGTTCATTTAGAATAATATGTGCCAACAAAACGAGGAATTGCAAGAAGACCACGATGTCTCAAGTTGAGGTTGGGTACATCTGTTCGAAATGAAATACAGGATAATAGATATGGAGGAGTTCTTTGCATGATGATCTTGTGAAAAAAGAACTGAATTTAATGCCATTAATATAAGAAAATTTGTAGCAGATAGACCACTACGTCTGGAAAATGTAGACCAGCTTTTTATTGCATCCAATGAAATTGCTAAAAAACAAAATTGCAAAATTATCACATGAAGATTGAACATCATCTGTGACAGCTGAAAGTGCCGAAGCGCAACAAATTTGGTCTGAATGCAGATTGTGTTGTAGGAAGAATATTACACTTTTCAAGATGGTACCAAATCATCTAATGTACAAGTGTTCACAATATGGGTGAGTGGATTTAGTAGACTTGTGGAGGACCACAGTTACAGATATAAAAGCAAACTGCTCTTAAAAATTGGTAAACCTTTGACAAAAATAAAATTTCAACAATTCAATTGGAGCATCCCCAGAACTTCTAGAAATAATAAATAATTTATTAATAATCATTGGCACCTTACATAGGAGTTTGAATTGTGATGTGCGCAATCAATATAAAACGAAATCAACATCCTTTTGACCTTAGGTGGAATTTACTTTTACTGTTTGTGAAAAATAACTTCTGAATAGTGCTAGTGCTATTGTAGCCCTCCGATGCCAATATTTTTTCTAGGCAGAACTATCACTGGATTGTTTGAGAGTCAAATGACCAAATAGGCAAGCTTCTCCAGATGAATGGAGGCGGAAACAAGGTTTCTCAGGGACTTGCAATAGTTCCAAGCACCCTCACTGCTATTACGTTTGAATTTATGAAGTGTGTTGTCCCCCAAAGACATCATGTATCTTAGGTTGGGAGTTAGCCCAGGAGCATGTGGTTTACAAAAAGTCAATGTCACAAATGGAGTATATAAATTAAAACTATTTAAGATTGCACTGTTCAAAAATTCAATCTTGTCATTTCATTAGTGTTCTGTAGAACATCTTCCTATTTTCTTTCGCATCTTCTTCCAGTTTATTACCGAATTCCTTCCACATTCTTTGTTCTCCGTAGTCTTCACCCTCTCATTCTTGTATTATTCATAGCTGCTCATCGTTTTCTCACTTAGGAAGTTCTTCTATAATCAATAACTTCATCATTTCCCATTCTTGGTCTATATTATTTTTCTGTTCTGCTTGCAGTTTCCTTACTGCCATATTCATTTCTCTTTCGAATTCCGTTTTTCTCTCTACTTTTATTTCTGCCTACAATTAGTAATGACCACTCCCTACCACATGCCCTCTTCTAACTCTAACATCTTTTACTTTCGTATTCACTTTCTTTTCTGCCTACTCTTACATTGAAGTCGCGGAAAGCATTGATATCAAAATTTGAAAAATCGCGAACTTGACGAGTAAGGGAAGATGACCGTTGTGGAATAATACTGATGACAAGATACATCAGAAATCTCATGGATCCGCAACTCCAGAATTAGTGACAATTTTGTTATTGAAAATAAGTATATGATCAATAAAAGTTGCAGTTGCAGAGTTTATTTAAATAAAAGAAATAATGAATTAGTGAATATTGTTTATTGAGGTTTTGAACGAACGTCACTGCTCGTTCATGTGTTCAAGCGCCGCCACTGGCTAAAACCGACAGCGCCACCTATCGAGATACGAGTGAACCGCAAATAGGTCTCTAGTCGCATACACACGAAGTGTTGCTTGCAAAGCATCCCTCCCACAGGGGGCGCAGCGCAACAAACCGGGGAATCCATCGATTTTACGAAATTTTCAATGAAGTTGTAAGTTTGTGCCGGTGTCACGTTACGTCACATGTATTCTCTGTGTTTAAAGAAGCATCGTGCATAAAAAATTCAGTAGCTCGACCTAAACTTGTTTAATTGTAGTGAATTAGTGATAAAATGTACAGTGGGCTAATATTTGCGGCTTTAAAACAGCGGGGACGCAAGTATTTCGACGTTAACCTGCCCCACATGTGCAAACTTGACGTTACTGACAGTTGCATTGTTATGACTCAGCTGCAATGACAATTGTTCATCATATGATTCAAGTAGGCGCTTAAATATTTATTAAATAACAAATATATAAAATATTGAAAAGAAAAAAAAAACATATTTAAAAAAAATATTATTAAAAATATTTTTTTTAATTTTGTTATTTTTTATTAAATGCAAAATTAATTAAATAGTTTAAAATGAATTTACTTATGCTGCAAAACAAACACAAAAAAGAAAACATGTTTTTTTTTTCTTGAACAAAACGCGTGAACAACTAATAATTATTGTTTATTTTCCAGGTGCGGGACTCACGAAAGAAGTGCCTTTACCAGTTGAATATCTGATACACGAGTCCAAAACAAGTGGGAACAACCAGTATCTTACCGACAATGTGATCAAGTCGAGTCAGCTGTTTAGAAACAGACAGTCTCTGACGACGATTCGTCGCAGCTTGCAATGCCGGTATCGCGGGGTACGCTCAGTGGTTTGCTTATTGCTCGTTCTGCTCGTATGCGGGTTGGTGCCGTTTAAAATTATTGGACGTAGTTCGTGTATTAGTGACGCACAAGTTCTTCTAACATGAAGATTTGAACAGTTCCGGACTAACTTTAATCAAAACTATGGCCAAAGTTAAATGGAAGTACCAGTTCCTAGTTGTTCTGTTTGTTTACTTCGGCTCTTCAAGCGCTCACGAGGTCTGCAAACATGCTCATCCAAAACACCATGAGGTAAGCATTTCCAAAACTTACCCCTAAGTTTTCATATTCTTTGATACACTTAAATACCTGTTTAATTCATGCAGTGTGGATTTGTTAATCAAAATGTAAACAATAATTAACAGAGTTTGTTGGCCTTGCCTTTTGTTTATTTATAGTTTTTTTAATTTAATGTGGCTCTTCCATGCAATTTCGTACAATCAGCACTGGGAACCAGAAATTTTTGAAATTGGATGAAATTTTCCATTGAATCAGTATTATCTTTAAAATTCATAACGCATTTTATCCTTCCCTTGAAATTCCAAATAAATTCCGTTTGATATCTCCAAATTATTCTAATTTAAAAAGCTGCGACAAAGGAAACGCGACTTCCCCCAAAAGAAAAATTTTCAAATCCCAATAACTGACAAAAGCGCCCATTATTCTTCAGAGTTCAAAAACTTTTGTTAAACTCCGTCCGTTTCGCAGTCCGTTCTATTTACATCCGCATCCGAACGGTCCTCGCGGGAAAACAAAATAAATCACTTGCAAATGGCCTGTTGATTGTGATAGCGAAAGCGATATTTAAAATTCAATCTCGAGGGCGAAGCGGGCGCAATATCGCCGGGATTTGTAGCGTAAATTAAGAAATTACTTGCAACCCTTGCCCCGATTTAATTGGGGATTTAATTAGTTTTCTTTCGATTCATTAGGCCTCCACCTCCTAGACATGCGAGCTGTCGATACCCGGGACATCCACGTATCTTTATCAGTTATTTTTGAGTAAATATTTTATGAGCTCATTGACGAAAAGAGCATCTCCACTGAAAAATAAACAAATTTGTTTATTTATTCTTGCTCTTTACAATTTGGTAGGAACCTACGCACAGAATACACCCTGCTGCATCCAATTATTATCCCACATCGAACGGTGGCTGGAAAATACGCTACTTTGAAATATAATGTGATGCCCGTGGGCGAAAAAGAAGTACGTACTTGCAGTAATTATTCGGCAAGCTGCTTGGCTGGCAATTTTAAATGGTTGTTATTTTGGCATTATACATTTGATCCTCTTCTTGAAGTCTTTGAGGGCAGCGTTTCCCATTTTGTTGCTTTTGTGGAGCTTCTAGTGATTGCTCTGCTAACCTTTTCATGGTTTTGCTTTATTCCAGATGTTTTTCCATTTAAATATACTCTGAACTATAGAGGAACCCATCGTAACGCTAATTAGAGTTTGAATGTGATCCATGGTGCTGAACCCACTCCGAAAGCCTACCTGTTCTTTTGACTGCATGGCGTCTAGTGTGGACTAAGGCAATTTAGTATTATTTTTGTGAACACTATATATCAGTGGTAACAAGCTTATGGGTTGGTAGTTCTTTATGTCCTCTAATGAATGTTGTCGATTTTTGTTCTGAAATCTCCCATTTGGTATTTAAATTGGCAGAGAACTATGCCTAGAGCTTGCTTTACCACTTCGTAGAACTCCTCAATTTCTTCATCGGAGTAACTAGTTCTTGGTGCATACACTTGAACAATATGCACTTTGTATCTACGATTTATTTTCAATGTGAGGTAAGCTACTCAGTCAGAGATGTTGGATACTTGAAGCAGGTACTCTTTCATATTCTTGTTTATCAAGAACCCTACTCCACTTGTCCTCCCAGTTTCTGTACCTCGGTGGTACAACAGGTGGCCCGATTAAAGTTCTATTAGATCTTCGCCCTTTCTTCTGGTTTCGCTAGGTCCTATGACGTTCCACTTGATTTTTAGTTTTATTGGTTGGTGGTCCAACTTATCTCCATCCTGGCTTACTACCTCAAATGAGTGTATTTTCTTTGTTGCTCTTTCGTTTATGATTCCATAGTCTGTTATAGTTGCTCTCGGGCTTACAACAAAAGTGTAGTGTCCTTCTTTGTCTACCTGTTGTACAATATTCCACAATTGTTGTTATAATTTAAAGCTCAGACTATATGTATCATATCCAGAAGACATCTATCTCTGAAACAAGCCATAATAAGCTCACTGGCTGTCTGATTACTTGTGTAATGTTTGTTGGATGATCTATTTTAATGTCAGTAAATTAGTGGTTTAACATATTACATATCTCATCAACATTGGTGAGAGTAGAAGAATCTGTGTTTTTTTGTTTTGTTTTCTCTTATTTTATGCTGTAGTATTTCTCGAGTTCTTTATACTCACTGTGTACATCTGGCAGTTGAATCTTTTTTCTATTGAAACCATTTCTCTTATCATCGCTGTTAATTCTCTTATTTGAAGTGTAATCCATTTCTTTGAATTGTCTTGGCTCGTTTTGCACTTGCGCTTCATCTTCGGAAATGGTGAATCAACATCATCAAGTACTGTTTGGTTATTTATTGTGCCACTAGCAAGTGCTGCTTTAAAGTTAATTTCTGAGTTTTGTTTTCTAGGTAATTTTTTAAAAATTTATTATGACTATTAGTATTGTTCTTAAAGATATATCGTGACAGTTTAACACTTTTAGGCCATGCCTGTTTGTTCATTATACAGGGTGATTACCTTCGATACCGATAAACTTCACCCACGCGTATTTCTTCATAAAATAAACAAATTGAACTCATATCGTGTAAGTCAAATATTGAAAATAATTTTTTTCT
>JAUIMW010001080.1:0-13797 GCA_033557785.1 Enochrus cinctus
ATTATTTTATTCGTTGTTTCATTGCAACCGACTAGAATATGCTTTATGACTGTCCAATTTTGACCTGTTATGTACTTTATGCTTACATCTATAGCAAACGATATTACTCTGGTTATTGTCTTGCTTTTTTTGGGGTTCTACCGACATTTTTGTTATTATTTTTGACTTCTTTGTGAATCGTCATTTCGCAACAAAACCAACGTTCGATTCACTAGTGCCATTTTATTGCATGTCTAATAGCTTTTTCTATTATCATAGGAGCATACTTATCTGATAATCCGGTTAGGAGTAATGAGCCAATCTATTCTTGTTAAATCTTGTTCTTTGCAATTTTTGTGAGGTTTCAATGACTTGATGATATACATATGATTCTATGTTATCATAGTTTTCAAGACCTATAGATATCAATGTGTGTATCAATCCAATCTTTTTAGCTTGGTTCAAACTTCTGTTGCTGATTCAGCGTCTCTTCTATCCGTAAACAGATATATAGATATATGTTAAAAACATAAAAGTCAACAAATATTCAGTGTGTTTGGATTACTTTCAATTAACAATAACACATTAAGCGCAAATTATTTAATAAAATAAATATATAAAGAATAGAATAAACATATATAAGTAACAAAAGAAACAGAAATAAATAAAACAAATATAAGTAAATAAATCATGACATTGAAGTTTGTATTGGGAAGACATAATGTTAACATGCAATTTCTTGCATCAATAATAATGTCTTTTTCAGCATTACTATGTTTGGTTGAAATTAAAGCACATTTACACCTTTAAAACTTTTATGGCCTTGTATATAAAACTTTCTGTTTGTGTTACATCAATAACATTTGCACTACATTTTAAATTTTGGTTTTCATATTAAAAGTACAGAAATTCTTTGAGGCATGTCAATGTACTTTCATTGACATCCTCTTCACAATTTCTGCCCTTTGAATGGATAGAGAATAAATTATTTAAAATTAATGAATTAAAGCAATTTACGAAATCTATGCAATAAACGTAAGAGCTGGTGAGTTGTTATTAGAATACATAAGTTCCGAATTACCTTTATAACATGACTCCAAAATTACATGTGACTAAATTCTCTGCTCACCACATTTTTTAGCGATACTTCTTCCTCATCGTTTTCCTCTTCTAAATGTCTTTGCTTTTCTTCTGTTTGTTCTTGAGCAAGCTATTCAGGGTATGAAATGATTCGTTCTTGGACAAAAGGAAGTCTTCTGTTTCTTCTACCTTCTGTGGAATATTATTCATTTCTATAATATAGATATAAAGCTTTAATAATAAAACTTGAAGAGTAAAATTACATATAAGTAAATGTATATAATGTTTTAACTACCTCAACTCGTTCAATGCTAAAACCAAAATTTCAGTTATCAATATTGTTTATAATGCATTTGTGAACTCCATCAAATTTTTTATAGCAGCTTTGTACTTGAACCATTTGTCGGCATCATCATAGTCCACTAATCCACAAAACTGATTTTTGTCATAATTTGTAATAGCGTTTAGTTTTAACTCCTTTTCTGTGGTTCCTTTTTCATATTTTTCACTTGATGAGAAACAATCTTACGGGTCATTTAAAAGATTTTTTTGCCTGTCCCTTGCATTTTTTCTCCAAGTAGTCACTTCTCCGATGCTACCCTCAAAATGAATAGTTACTTTTCCTTGCTTGTTTTTTATTTTCTTCTTCTTGGAGTTGATATTTTGGCAGGCAACGATGCAGATATGTTCACTTCTACAGTTGTTATGTCCTACATGCTAACATCCTGCTGTATTCCGGGTATACAATAATAATTGTAAATATTATTTCATCTTCACGATGTGTTCTTGAAACCCTAAACAGTATCAATTTAAAGTCATAAAAAATATTATTGAAATATATTTCACTATAAATGTAAAATATACTTCTACTATAGATTCTAGTATACCCTACGTTTTCATCGGAACAAGCATCTCTTAGATGTCTACCACAGTTCCTTTTTTACTTGTAAATAGTATTTACATTTATTCTAAACAAATTAGGATTCTGGATTGTTTCCAACAATCTGAAAAATCTAAAAATATTAGAATAAAAAAATAATAGCGAAGCTTTCATTTACTACTTTGCACTTATTTATTTGTAAAACGACGTCTAGTTGATGTTTTGTCATTACAACCAAGTACACAGCAGGAATGAAGCATTTTTGGTTGATTATCGAGAAGTATCTGCACACTTTTATATCATTAATAAATACAAACTGCAATTTTTTACCATATGCCATGTTTATAAGTAAAAAATATTGAGTTACCAGAATTTCAAACCAGGCAAAACTTCAAATATGACACACATAGATGACTCTATTAGTTTAGAGTAAATTTTTCAACAGAATTGCCCTCGATAGAAACAAAAATTGTGTGGGGCAAAAAAATGGAACATCTTCAGGCGGGCCGAGTCTGTAGAAGATATGAGTTATCAACAGATCTCCATCATGGAGGGGAGGATATTGACCAGAGAACCAAGGAGTCCGAGTAATCGGGAGAGGCAAGTAAGGAAATGAACATTCCGAACACTGTAGAAGCCACATTATATTTGAAGTCCATAGAAAATTTAAAATAGCGACCCAAAAGTGTCTGCCTATAAGTGGGAGAATTGTGACTTGAGATTGTGTAATATTCAGAAATATTACATTTTTAAAGTTTAAAATCAAAATACACCATACTTCCACAGAAATTAAATATTTTATATGTAAATAGGGTTTTACAATTTGGGACACAATTTATGGCCCAATTAGATAGATATGCAAACAACTTATTTCTCAAATTTATAATTACACCTTATATCTACAGTAAGTGTAAACTACACTTGGTACATAAGCACACATTTAACGTTCAAATTTAATGAGTATTTGATTGCGGATCTACGGGCCGCGATTAATTTTAAACATCGATTTAGAGCGTCGTCTCTATCCCTAAAATATAATGTATTCATGGTGTATATTGTTCCTCAATCTTGCACTTAGAAAACCCGTGTCACCGTTGTTGGCCTCTGCCGTAAAGCAATTAGGGCCACTAATGTCTTGTCCGGCGTACTCCACACTTTGCTCGTACTTTCGGCCTCTAAGCGGCTAATGATGTTACCGAATATCGGACGACAAATTACAGCACTAATGTGTTCTGGATGTAGTTTTGCTACTTACTTCGACGCCCCCGACCAACCCCTTCCTAAAATTCTAATGAACTCTAAAGGCATCCTACGTCACCTTAATTTTTGATATCGTTTCCTGAATCCGATGTAGGAAACAGATCCTTTTATTCTTACATGAACTTGACGTCAAAGTATTTCTTTAGCTAATCGAGATACAGAAGGGTGATAATTAAATTTATTATTTACCTTGGCTTAATATACCAAAAGGTGGTTGTTAGAATTGAATATAAAAAAACACTTATGCAAGTATTAAACAATAATTATTAAATGTGTAGGTAAGTATCTAATAAATAATTTGAAGTCCAATGGAGGCGTACCTTCATTAGTGCTAATAGCCGATTGTAATGTTAACAAAACAACTAGCGTTGGCCGAATTATTGCAGGAGTGCAGAGTGGATCTTAGAAACTAAGTACGTCGCAACTGGGCAAAGTTCTTGCGTCTTGTCTGAGACTTCGAGAGGTTCACTGCTGGATCTCGTGTTTGCTCAACTTTTGGCTGTATTATTATCTGCACGTCTTACAACACATACTTGGGATGCTCTCTTGCTGTTTGTTTGCGGCGAACGCTTCTTCCTTGCAGTCCTTCACACACTCCTTACTGAGGTGAGTGTTTATTATAAAACTTCGCGAACTTAAATCGACCGGGAATAATTCCACGTGTTCTCAGAACAATAAAGATTTTAATATTTGGAAATGTAATGATTAAGAACAAATTTACAATAGAAAAATCTCCATTTATTGACAATTCTGAGACAATAAACATTGCAGAAGGAACGAGATCGATTACTTTATATTACAATCGGAAGACGACGGAGTCCCTTTAAAAGGTAACAAAAGTCACATCGGATTCAATCATCCAGTTTGAAAGAAGCCCTTTTGTTTTGAACAGACGATGCGCTCTACCCGAGACTCAATTATTTAACTTTCAAACTGATATTAAAATGAATTCTGATCCAGAGAAAATTGTCGATCTGAATGATCACAAACAGATTTATTACGTTTTTGTCTCTCGCTAGGAGTTCCTGAGAAGGAACTTTTTTCTTTTTGTTTCCATATCTTTCCACTACGTGAAAATTAAATTGTGCCAAAGTATTTAGATATCTCATAAGAACGTTGGCCCACATAGAAATGATTCCTACTATTCCTTTTTCAGATAATAGTAGTCTTGGCGTGGTATTTTCTGGGTTTTCTCTCAGATATACTGCAATATTATGCAGTATATTTGCTTTAGTTAGTGAAAGAATAGTTCTGTTTTAAGCAATAAACTATAAAACATGCCGAGAATGGATGAGCTGTGACATTGAGAAAAATTCTAAAAAAAAATGTGATGTTTAGTGCAAAAACCATTATAAAAATTGATAACTCGTTTGAGTCAAGCAACAACTAATATGGGCGCATATTTAATATAATCAGGTGTAATATAAACTTTATTAAAAGCGTCTAGTCTCGTACCACAGAATAGAATGAAAATGATTATGTCTAGCACAGAATCGCAGTAAACATTAAAGTAATTTTTAGTATGCGTATATTAAGAGTGTAAATATACGTAAACAGAACTTCATTACTATCCCATTAAGAAAGTTGAGCAAATACGCTATGCAATAGCATATTAGTGGAAATCGGATCGTTAACATACATTACGATATAATACACTAGAGGAATTCACACAGCGTGTTGTAGATGTGTATTTAGCAGTAGGCGCTGAGCAGCACGTCGTAGTGGCAAATGGGGAGTCTGCGACTGATTCTGAAGCAACGTCGACGTCGAAGCCAACAGCGCTCAGGGAAAGCTCTGCTAATGTCTCTGCTGTATGAGATTAAAGACGCGTTATTTAGCCTTTAACTCAGAGCTTGCGGATGGAATAATTAGATCAAGTGAAGCCGACTGGGGTTAATTCACATACGATGGACCCCGACAGAGAAGAGCAAAGTTAAGAGGTAATTATGTAAAAGAAAAGAACGATTTAATTTACAAGCGGACGTACAGCCACGTCACTTTGGCCATGTGTAACTAGATTACCGATGTTTAAACTGACTGAAATTTGATCTCTCTGGACTTCAAGTGGAGCTTACAAAGTACAACTTTGCTGGTTTGAATTGCTTTCCCTCGTAAATATTTTATTAGCAATTTTGCGAACGAAATTGCTAATCATATTTTAGGTATTTCTAATGTAGTATATAGCGGAGGAATGCAACTATAAAAAAGAATAAATGTTAATTCTTTTTCGATTAAGCCGAGAATCAACAATTTCCAGTAAAATACATTTGAAATAAAATTCTCGTAATTTTGGCCCCATATCATTCTAAAATTAAGTACCCATTCCACCTTTTGAACTTATTTTTTGTCCATACTACAAAGTAACAATATATATTTTTTGTAATTGACTTGCGCTTGGAACGTGTAGTCTTTAGCTTAGGTAAATCCTATAAGATTATCTGGGATAAACCTAAATAACGAAGTTTTATTTTTCAATAAATAACTTACACTCTCTTACTGGTGTATATAAACATGATTCTATAGCATTTTTTGTTGTAGTCAGATATATAACTTTCATATTTAGTGACCGCTGAACCAGAAAATTTGAGATATAGTGACATTTTAACAAAATTTAAAGATGTTATATGTAGTAAACTTTCTTTCTTCCATAGGTTAGAATTACTTTGTCGTATTATTTCGTATATAATCAACACACTCGTTTGAATTAGATAATTGCACGCGTATATTGTATAATATAACACACCAAATGTATTTGTTTAAGTCTACTGAAAAGTTAATTAGTTCCGATGAATCAAGATGGGTGCTGCAAAAAGAAAATATCGCAGCAAACTCGCTTGTACAGTGAAGCAGCTATATACATTCATACTTAAAAAAGATTTGTTTCACATTCACTACATTTATTATAAATCACGGGAAGCAGTAGTAAGTGGAACTGGTACGCAATTTGTTGTTTTATTTGCAATAATTCAGCTTTATTGATGGCAAATCGTTTAAGCTTTAATTATGGAAGCACTAAGTTGTAATAATGGACGTGCCTAGGAGCCTCGACAATAGGCATCCTCCGGGCGCTTAATGAAACAATGACGTCATTAATCCTCCATATTGGCAGGTAATATAGCGTCCTGATTATTTTTATCGCATATTAGGAATTGTTCTGGGTCGTTATCGAGAGCTGCGTTATTACTTACTCGATTATCCGGTGATTGGTGTTGTAGAATTGCTAAGCTTTCGACAGCATCATCCAACTATTTCACCATTCGTTTAAACAGAAACGTTTTATGGTTTTATATTAAATTAAGTTAATTTCATGTCTGATAATAAACTAATTAATAAATCGATTGGTCACTGTTTGACCTTTCCTAATTAAATTTTCGGAAAACTCTCTTTGTGTCAATTTTGTCCGAGGAATGCTCCCTTTGCAACTAACTTTACTAACATGGAGGTGGTGTGTGTACTCCAATAACAAGTCATTACTAGTAGATGACATTAACTCTTTGTCGCAAACTTAGGCCGTTGGTCACTCCGTGAGGCTGTTTGTGTCAGGGTCTGCACTAATGGTCCGGCATCCAAGCCCGCAAAGTGAACCAGTGTGCGGTAACGTTCAAGCTTTGCATAAATGTGTTCACGAAAGCTGAGCGTCTTTCTCATTTCCTTTCCCTGTTTCGTCTTAAGAGCAATGAGGATAGACTATAAGTGCGAGGAGAAGAAGTCTTCTACACGCGCTCGCCGTGAACAACAAACGCTGTTTGTATTCTCCTAGTAGGATATAGTTTTGTACCTCGTTCCCAAGTTATGCCAACCTCTTAAGATAATGGCTGTATTATGGCCGGGGCTTGTTGCGGCCAACGGCTGCACCTGTGTCGTATGCCCCTCTAATTATTATTTAATTGTGTATAATTTAATAAATTATTATGCTTTTGTTGAATAATCGCATAGAATTATGGCATAGGTGCTATGTATTAAAGGAGCAATTATATCAAAATTATTTTAGATTTATGTAAAATTACAAAAAATGTTTTTTTTTAATAGGAAGATAATTATATCTTATTACACATATAAATGTCTACTGTGTATTACTTTCAAATCACATATCAGCATTTCTTTCTCGCAATAGATGAGCATTCATTTGCTTCCTCTTAAAAATAAAAAGTGGAGTTACATCCCTGAATCACTGATTGCGCAAAAAACTGTTGTTTCATCACTTGTTGCCATGCCGACTTGTTTCTAGCATTTTGATGCAAAATCCTTGAATTTATTTGGACATTAGAAATGCCTGTCTCATCAATATTGTAAATATGATAAGCATCAAAGTGGTACTTTGTTTGCTAAACTTCCAAGTTGTCGAAGAACATTTTCACCTTCGTTTCATTAAAAGCTGTTACTTTATAGAAGCAATAATTTGGGATGTGTTCTCAAAATTATTCTTCAAATTATTTACTTCAGCAAATTTGAAAGCTATTTTTCTCACCACCTCTATTATTAAACCATAAAATAGTTATTATATGTTCTTTTAATTCCTTTCATTTCTCATATGCAAAAATAGCCTTCCTTTCAGTTATTGGTTCATGTTCGAGTGTCATACTGGACATACATTAGATACACAAGATTGCCCAATTCAAATCTTATATATTTTTATTTGAGATTAGAATCGAGTAATGCACGTGTTCAGTACGTAAAAACGTTTTTGCAATAGACGTTTATTCCATTAAAAATATACCGGATCTCTATACCAAAAATAGTATACACGTTTTTAAAATTTTTTCCAATGAGTAAATATGCACAAGAGAACGCACAGGTATATAGTCTACAAACCGTGGATTTCTTGCTAATTTGCTTTCTTCATTTATAATTTTAAAAGACAATATTTGTGGGAAATGAAAATTCCACCACAGGTGGTGATTCTGTAAACTGAATTACGGTAACAAGAATAAATAGTTTCATTTTTATAGAGATAATTCGCTTATACAAGATTCTTCGCAAACAACAATATAATGATCAAGGATGTGCACGTATTTCAATAAAAAAATAATGGTCTCATTATCAGCAAATATCTAGAAAAATTATTGAAGGTGCCTTTTGACTTAATTATGATATCTAAAAGAAAAAAAATGTATGAAGTTTTTAATGTGTTATATTTCAGAACTTCCATTTAATGTATAAAAAATATGAAGCGTATAAGCCACAAGAACCTTAGGATTGTATGAAGAAGAAGCCACCCCTTGAAGACATCATCAGCAGCAGCCAGTCAAACTTGGTCCAAAAAAAAAAGAAGAAGTGTATTATTTATATGTAACAACCAATCATTACATATTTTTTAAGTAAAAGCATCGAAAATAAAAATTTTTACGTGAATGTTTTTAAAACAAAAAATTAATTAATTAGATTAACTTTTTAATGCCAAGACCATATCCTTGACCAAATACTAAATATTTCAATATTTCTGATTCTAGATATTTCAATATTTCTTAGTCTGAGAGTGAAAGCGAAAACGAAATAGACGAAATGAATTCTTAGAACAAAAATACTTTCCTCATCTAATTCACCCCTATAAAATAAATATAGTTTCTTTTAATAAATCCACACCACTTACAGAACAAGCAGCAATTAACATTAATGTTCAATATCTTTTACATCAAATTCATAAATTCTTTGATGCTTCCCTGCTCTATCTCAGATCTTATGTTTGATCCTTCTCGCCTACTCATGTATAATGATTACAAAGGTATCCAACTTGAAAAAATAATTATTACGCAAATCATTTTCAATCTAAGGTCAATCCAAAGAAAACCGAATGTTTTACTGTTCCTGTTAATTTACCAGAGACTATTTAATCGAACAAACTATTAATGCAATATCGACGAAATTTTGATATTGACTTATTTGTTCAAAAGAAATTTACACCTCTTGACGAAATTTACACATCTGAAGAAATTCATACGAGGAGAAAACAAAACTTTTAAAGGTATTAGACAAAAATAAAAAAATTATTTTAAAACCAGACGGTCCGCTATATTTATAATACAAAATACAACACGAAATAACAGACGAAAACGACAGACGAAACACCGATACACGTGAAAACGCACAGGTTTCCATTTAAACTTAAAGAAGAAGTTAGGCAACAAATTCAAGACCTTTTGCATAAAAATATCATTCGAGAATCATTTTCACCATGGTCCGCACCAATTTGGATCGCACCAAAGAAACTCGATGCGTCCAGAAATCAAAAGTCGCGAATGGTTATCGATTACCGAAAATTAAATGAAGAAACTATAGACGATCGACATCCAATACCGAACATCACGGATTTACTTGACAAGTTAGGAAAAAGTAACTATTTGTCTATATTAGATCCTGCAAGCGGTTTCCACCAGATTCAAATGAATCAAAATTTCATTGAAATAACAGCATTTAACTCTGAAGATGGTCACTACGAATTTTTGCCTTATTATCACGTATTAAAAGAATTTATCAATAAATTCTCGACCAGTCTTCAAGAACATATGTTAATAAATAAATAAAATGAATTCTTAATCGCTTATCAGAAAAAGGTTAAAAAATTCAATTAGATAAATGCCAATTCCTTCGCAAAGAACTTTTATTTTTAGGTCACAAAATTACTATCAAAGGTATAGAACCAAATCCAGATAAAATTAACACAATTCAAAATTTTTCTTTTTCTAAAACACCAAAAGAAATTAAATCTTTTCTCGGTTTAGCCAGTTATTATATAAAATTTATACAAAATATCTCTTGGCGAAAAAGTCACTTATATTAAAAGACCTCTATTCCAACCCCAAAATGTCACTAATCAGGAAAAAAAATTGAGTTTTTAGACAACAAAAAATTTCACGAACAACAACTGAAAATAAGAAAAACATTTGTTTCAGATGGCGAAACATTAACATTAACATTAATACCAATCATGATCCTGTTCCTGAACCAAAACCTGGCCTATCCACAGCACCAGATTAAAAGTATCGAAAGTGGTAATGCTTAGGTAACACTTTTGAATTCCCCGTTCTTCGCAGGAAAAAATAATTTATTCAAAACATAAACGCGGATTATTCAATTTTACAAGAGAAGCATTCAATTGGTTATTTGGTACACTTGCTGATAAAGTCAAAGAAGAAATTATAGGATACGTTAAACGAATACATTCAAATCAAAAAATTATTCAAAATTCATTTGCTAAAGTCAAAATTCTATCGAAAAATATAACTTAAAATTTCGATTAATAATAAAATTAATAGTATAATTAGCAACCAAGCAATATTACATCAGCAACTAAAAAATATTTGAGATGAATTAAAGTTATTAAATTGAATTAATTTACAATACGGACTTATAGAAGTCGAAAATTTTATTGAACAATTAGTTACAGCTGTAAATTTTGCAAGAATGAGTAGCTTACATCCGACTATTTTAAATACTGCAGCCCAAGAAGATTTACTAAAAATATGGGTACCGAAATTACACTTAGTTTGTAGGAAATCAATAATAACAAGCAATGTTCACATAGAAAATAATTTGATAATCTTCATATGGAAATTTCCAAAATTATATGAAAAACATTCATATAATTTGTTGGCCGTTCCTATATTAAATAAAACACTTCTCAATGTTCCACGATTTTTATTATCATCACAGAGAAACCAATGGATCACTCATAAACAGTGTTTATAACTAGAAAATATTTACCTTTGTAATCAAAAAGACATAAAAACTTGAGAAATGAGCAGGCACAGTTTTGGTAATTGCAGTTTTGCTAATTCAGATGTATCAAATAATGTTATAGTACCTACTAATTCAGAAGTTAGGGGATATTTTTTTTTTTTTAATTAAATATTATACATCTGGTAAAATATCCACATTTAAAGAGCACAAATACGGAAAACCAAATAAAGTAAAATATAAATATATATCCGGACAGGAAATTTGTAGGAAATGTGGTTTACATATCTCCACAGATACAGAGCTGATATTCCTGCCTCAACAACTCCTCCCATGCGATTTATACGAGGGGACGTTGCACTTTTTTTATCTCCGGGAAAACGATTTCCTTGCGGTAATTCTAATTTAAATCCTAACAACTTTTTATTTTTCATTTTCAGACACAGGCTTTTTAATATTTAAATATATTTCGGGATATGTATTTTCGAATTGGAAAAGAACAATTTCATATTTCTAATTTTAAGTCTGCTGTCCGAGTAAGTCTCACTGATGATTTTGTTTGTTCAGGGGCTGCTAATTATCCAGTCTTAAGAGCAAAGAGGCTGGGGTTGTTGCTCTTAATATGCGAGAGAGAAACCGGCGACCGGAAGGGACGGCCAGCTATGCGATTCATTTAAATTTCGTAATATGATATTGGATTCTTTTATGATGGGAAGTCGAGCGGTGGGCGGGGGTATTTTCAAGACGGGGTAATTAACAAACAGCTCGTGATTCAATTTCAATTTGAATGAACGAACAAACGTAAGGAAATGACTGGCATTTGGATGAGGTTTTGTGTATTGTTTCAGGCCAAGATATCGCCAGTTATCTTTCAATTTTCATGAGTTTGATGAATATTTTATAGCGAAAGTTTTAAAAAGATAACACTAGGTATAGTTCGAAAACTATCTGAAAATCGCAGCATTTTATTTTGCTCACAAATCATTAAAGTTTATTCGTTTTGATTTAAGCTCAACATCGTTCATAAGCTTTTAGGTGAAACGTATAAATACTGCGTATATTTAGGAAATTGCCCGATATGTCTAGAGTACGGTCGTCTCTGGCCTATGGGTGAATTAGTAAACGCGAATCTAAGCGCCCCCTGTCTGAGCTTTCAAGAACCCTCAGAGCTTAACCGGAATTTCAGTCGGTGCGTTCATTAAACTAAAGTTTAGGTAACATGCATTACCACTACACTATTTCATTCGTTTTTATCGTTTTTTATTTTACGTTAAACAGTTTTTATCCGCATTGGATTCGAATGTCTGGTATTTCAAGTTAAATATATTTTTTTAAATTTATTTGCAGTCCTGCAAGATACACGTATATGCAAACAGAACTTAACAATTTTTTTGACAATAAATAAATAGAAATTTATCCCTTTTATCCATGAAATTCGTCAAAGATAATCACAGCTATAATACAAAAAGTAATTTCCGTTTATGCGTGGATGAAATCTCATGTAATCACAAGTGTAAGACGCCCTAACGCTACTGTATAAGCTTTATAGTTGGTGGCAATTCAACGAGAGCAGTTTTTCTCGAAGCCCACGCATACAAGCTATATTATTTTAGCGATGCATAAACAGCAACTAAGAGCAATTTCAAAGTCAAATCAAGCCACTAAAGGCGGCTAAATATTCTAGCCCCAAGCTAAACCGTTCCAACAACAATAACCCGTGTGATAATTGCGCAGTCTACGGGGGTGCCTGGCTAAGACGGCCAGTAAGCCGCAAGGGGGTAGCGGGTGACGGTGGTTAAGTCCATCCCCAGTCATTAGGGTGCAGCACATTAACTCAAGGCGTGCGTAGGCCGGATCAGAGAGTCTCCTGCTGCCGTCTACGCTGATCCTCCAACATACTCCATTACATACTAATGCCTTACACTATACGCAATTACTGGGAATACTACCAAGAGGATGGACTTATTATAACTATTCCTACTTACCACTATTATAGCGCTTAACTGCTTAAACAAATTTCTACTGTATCAAATTTGCCGTGTGTAGTTTAACATTGTATAATTGTCAATGAAATATATAGATTGCCGGTGTAGAGGACGTAAATTGTATAATTTAAATTGTCATAAATTTAACACAAAATTTATTTTAAAATTATAATTGAAATAACTGATTACAAACGCATTTAAGAGTACAAGGGTAATTGGTATTATCAATTTTGATTAAGAGCGAACTCTCCATCTAAATTATCCTCATTTCCTCCTTATGCTCCAGTGGTAGATCGATAAATATGATGTAGCCGTGGAAGCAAAGTAGAGAGATGGGAAAACACGTATCCTTACTCAGATTTCCCGCGTTCTTCCATTGTCTAAGGCAGCGGTAATTAGTAAGTCGCTGCCGATTAACCACGACGGACTCATTCGTCTAATGCCATTATGATTACACTTGACAGAGAGGGGGTGTGGGAACTACTGTACCACCACGAATTGGGGGGACAAATAAAGATATAGCAGGGTAACTTTTATTAGGTGTGCGCTGGTCCTCTCAGTTCTGTTACCATAGTTTATTTATGTTTTTGACTGACAGATTAATAATGCTCCTGTTTCTGTTTTAATATTTCGTTAATACGTTACTATTTCTGTGTGGCAGATGTTTGAGTTTTCGTCTTTGTTTTCACAATAAATAATCGCCACTTAGTATGTTAAAATTACTTAAATCTTTTTTTTGTCGACATAAACAGAAAAATTTATTTCTGAAAATTAGTTTTTGACAGTTGAGTTTTTTTTATATACTGTAGTGTCTATAGCCACACTAAACTGGAGAAAATCTCCTAATTACAGGAGTGATAAAGGGGACTGAATAAATATATTGGTTTATTTTTCATTATTAAATAATTTATATTGTATAAATCGTTTAACTATAATTAC
>JAUIMW010001081.1:0-13787 GCA_033557785.1 Enochrus cinctus
ATTTTGACCCTCTTTCCATTTTCACTCATTTCCCTAGCTATGCTTCTTAACTCTCTTTGTATTCTATTTTCTTCCTCTGTTAATTCATTTTCCACATAAATTTTGGTCCCCTTCAATTTTGCCTTTGTTGTCATTAATCGTTTTTGCTCCCAATTGTCCATCTCTACCAATATAATTTCATTTCTTTTTCCTTTATTTCTCACTCTTATTTCTTTTATTTCTCCTTTCATTTCCATTGAGTTTTTTAGGAATACCTTGATTTTAGCTTCATGTTCCTTGTCAATCTTCAGACCCTATATTGCTATATTGTTTTTATTTTTTTTATTTTCTTCCCTCTCTGCGTTCTCTTCGAGCTTCTCTAATCTTTCAGTGAGTGCTGTCTTCTCCTTATTCCATTCATTTTCCATTTTCATTCACAACATTCCTTGGGCTAATATTTTTTATTTTTCTACCATTGACGAAAAAGTTGATTTTCTAACAAAACACATTACGGTTCAATTTGATACTTATGCACCAATAGTTTCTCGTTATTTGAGGAGCAGTAATAAACTATGGATAACAGATGTTATAAGAGCATTGTAGGAACGTGGCCAAAAAGCTTATAATATATTTAAACGTTTCCCAAGTTCCAAAAATTGGACTTACCCATCTTTGTATGTCTCAGTATCTAATCTTGCTAAGATGCAATAATTAAAATCCATTGCCTCTGAGTGTAAGACTAAATTGCAGCTTCCTGAGAGCTTTAACTTCCCGGATGATATTGATATGTTCTTTATATCCACTAAAATTAATAATCCTCCTTTGATAAATTTTTGTAATTTTTATAATAATAATAAAACTTTGTTGTCCGTATATATTAATAATATTATTAACTTTTCCATTTCAAGCAGCTCATTCCCTTTAAGCTGGAAGGCTTTTAGCATTTTGCTAATACATTCTAAAGTTTGTGAACGAGTGACCGCACCTCAATTTCCAAAACATCTGGCTACAACATATTGCCTGCTTTTCTGTCGGAATTTCGTGTAGGATTTGGTCCAGAACTCTTGCCTGAGACACACTTATGGGACATTCAGGACTATTTCTCCTGTGGTGGGAAGGACTGGGTGGTTGTATATGGGTGATCGTCGAATTTTCCATTTCCTTAGTATGTACCATAAAATTATTGTTGAACATAGCCCCCTGTATAACAGAATTAGATTTCGAACTGATTAACATAAGACGCAGGAGCATTATAACAATTCCAAAACACAAGGTACAAATTTTTTAACGCTCTTTTTTATACTGTGTCGCAAATTATTACAATTGTGTTCCTTATGTTTCAAAAACATCATCAGTTCGAATGTTTAAGAAAAAAGTTAAACAATTGTTGTTATATGTAAAAAAAAAATGGTTTTTTTGTCTTGGGTTTGCGAACGTCCTCTGGGTTTGGGTTGAATGGATTGGGATTGAATGAGATACTCAGGTGACCCAATTCCGTCCAGTTCATTTTTATTATTATTATATTTTTTTTATTACATATGCATTTTTTTAAATTTTTTCACTATTCCTACCTGAGGCAAGTCATAACACCGCAATTCAGTATATACAGCAGAACTCCAATTTAAGATCATCCACTTTAGGGAATACCGGTCATCCACTCTAAGTTTCAAACATGGTGCAGTCTTTGGTTTTCGGTTCTGCCGCTAAACTGAAGTTCTACTGTAATTGTTTTTAAATTGCTGTCTGTTACAAAATTACATTTCTTATATTTTATTTATTTTAATATCTTAATAAACCATTTTTTTTTAATTCTTAAAAAACAGCATACAATAAATAAAATCGAAAAATGACAAAACAAAAAAATGTTTTTGAAAACTGGTTGAGGACTGGTGAATTTACTTTAGTAAATTAGTGAAATTTATTATGAAATAAAAACTTAAAGTTTAATACTGAAAACGATACTAATTTTCGAAAAGGAAAAAAACAAATTAAAAAATTATAAATAAAATTAACACGTAGGCTGCAACTGTTCTTTCTCGAAAATTTGAAAATATCTTAAGTTATTTTCTCATCAAAGATTATGCGCAAGCATGTTAAAATAATAGAATATTTCCAAGCCGAAATATTTCGCATTCCAAATAAAAATCAAGTTTATGATCCTAAAATCTTGCGAAACTGCCCGTAAGTAGGACAAACATTAAAAAGCGAAAAAAAGCAGTAACTTTAACGTTCTAAAATTGGCAGTTGACTGTCATTCTTGCACTGAAATTCTAACCAAAAAGTGGCTTAAATGATAACTTGTCTTATCAGTAAATGCGCGAATAATTACCGAATTGTTTCTTATATTACATTTGAAGTTGGTAAAGTGGCTCGTGGTGATTTCGTAATCCATGCTATTCAATAATTCCAATATCCTTATGCAGAAGTTAAGAATTTCGTATAACACTTACACTGCCAATTCCTGTACATTAGTGTCAATGATTACACCAACGTAAACATTGACATATTTTTATTTATTTTGCAAAATTTTTAGTATGTAGTGTTAAAAAATTCTTTGTTGTAAATAGACTTAAAAGTGTTTTTAATGCGTAATGGGTGTATGCTGGTGCAAGGAAAAACATGAAGAGACGGAAATCTATTTCCCGCAGCAACATGCAGTCAATATCGATGAAGAGAGGACACCTCACGAAGTGGTCAATTTCACTGAATATTACATGGAAAATACGGAAAAAGGTTGCCCGGATTCAGAAACTGTTGATAGTTTAGTATTAGAAACATTAGGGATTATAGGTACACTTGTTGACAAGTAAGTGCACTTTAAACTAACTTTCAACGCTATATCTTAATAATAATAACAATTTAATCAAAACTTATACACGTGTTATACTTAATTGAGTAATATTAACATTTAGCTATTCGTTTTTATAATGACATACTTACATGTATAAATCACATGACTTTTTGCCTATATAACCAAATTGCGTTTTTTGTGTAATTCTAAACAACACCAAA
Source organism: Enochrus cinctus (assembly GCA_033557785.1). NCBI lineage: Eukaryota > Metazoa > Arthropoda > Insecta > Coleoptera > Hydrophilidae > Enochrus > Enochrus cinctus. Next base: position 2,992 of record JAUIMW010001081.1, read on the forward strand.
ACCATATTTTAGATGTAATTATTTGATTAATTAGATATTCTGCTTATTGACAATCAACCATAAAAATTATAGGCAAAAACTCACCAAGTGCATAATGCTACTTTCAAAGAGGTATTTTTTGCAGTTGCTAAAAAACAATTTCATTATTAATTTTTAGTGAGCAAGAGCCTCCTTCATCAATGCTACGATTACATAACATTGCGGATCACGAAGATGGTTGGATTCAAGTTGTAAAGTCAATGGTACACGTGATACCCATGAACGATCCTCTTGGTCCCTCTGTAATAACGTTATTGCTTGATGATTGCCCACTACCGTCCAGAGAATCAGTTCTTAGGGTAGCAAATATGTTCAATTTGTCTGCTCAAAGAGCCATTTCCGGCAGGCAGAATGCTCCCAGGGAAAGGAATATTTGTGTAGTATTAGGTTGCATTGCGGAAAAGCTGGCTGGTCCAAGTAGTTTAGGGATATTGAGTGAAGGAACCCTTCAATACCTTATCACTAACTTGGTAAGTGTTGAAAAAAAATGTAACCTCGTTCAATTATCAAAAACCTTTATTATTGCAGGTGCCGGACACTGACCCCCATGTCATCTTGTTTTCTTTAATTGCCTTAGAAAAATTTGCACAAACTAGTGAGAATAAAGCAACAATAATTAGAAAATTAGAAAACGAAAAGCCTTGTCCAATTACTAAATTAGAAGAGTGGAAAGTAGAAAAACATTTTGTTAAGAGACAAGTTGGTTTTTGCGCTCAATGGGCATTAGATAATTTATGTAAGACTTATCTTAAAAAAAATCCTTTAAGAAAATTAATTTATTTATTATTATTTTCAGTTGTAATGAACAATCGTAAATTTTCTTATCTTTCTGTGGATATGTCTGCGATAAACGCAATGCTCAACACCAGTGATGTTAGTGAATATTTAAAAATTTCACCGGACGGTTTAGAAGCACGATGTGATGCTTATTCCTTTGAAAGTGTTAGGTGTACAGCACAGGCAGATTCGGGCATTTGGTACTATGAAGTTTTAATAATTACCCCTGGGGTTATGCAAATTGGTTGGGCTACAAAAAATAGCAATTTCCTTAACCACGAAGGTTATGGAATAGGCGATGACAAATATTCCTTAGCTTACGATGGTTGCAGAAGGCTTATTTGGTACAACGCAAAATCTGAACCGCAACCACTTCCAAGATGGCAGGCTGGCGATACTTTGGGCTGTCTCTTGGACCTTAATAATCAACAAATTATTTTCTCTGTCAACGGAATGAGTTTACCACCATGTACGCATGTGTTCACTATGGCCCAGTAAGTTTGATGTTTTTACCACTTAATTTTTTTATTTACATTATTTTTTGCAGTTCTGGATTCTTTGCGGCAGCCAGTTTCATGTCATTCCAGCAATGTAGGTTTAATTTTGGTTCTGATCCTTTTAAATATCCTCCAGATGTAGATTACTCCACGTTTAACGAGCATGCTTCTTTAACACCTGAAAGTAAGCAAGTGATGCCCAGACATATATTTTTGGACCAGCTTCGACAACAAAGTATAAGAGAAGATAGCTGTACCCTTTGTTATGATAAAAAAGCTTCCGTTAGACTTGTGCCATGTGATCACTCGTAAGTATTTATTTAAATACAAAGAGATAAAGTATGATAAGTAATATTTATTTTTTGTAGGGGTTTTTGTACTACTTGTGCATCTCAGTTAAATGAATGTCCCATGTGTAGAGCTCCAATTCAATTGGGTATCGAAGACAATCCATGACAACTCAGATGCATACGTTTTTCATAGTATTACTTTATACAAGAAGTGTACATTATTTTTATCTAATTACTAATGACATGTTTTATATGGTTGATTAATTGTTTAAAACTTTTAGGCAAATACTAAATACCAATTAGACTAATAAATCTAGAACAATAACTAATAATAATACATTTCATTTTTATTTGAAAAAGAATAAGGGTTGAATTTACTAAAAGTTATTGAAACGGAAGATGAAAACATTGAAGTGTCTTCCAAATCAATGCGTAGTGCCAAGATGCTGAAATTTAATCACTTGAAATATTAATTTTGTTGCAAACAACCTTTATTCTAATAATATATTTATATGTTAAGATATTCATCGGTGTCTCTATTTCCAAAATATACCTTTTGGACAAAAAATTATACATTTGCTTAAGTTTTAAGTATTGATAAATGAAAAAAACTAAATATAGAAATTGTACTTGCCATTGAATGTTAAGGGCAGGAGTTGCTTCACGGCCTAGAGTTTCTAAAATTTCTACTTAGGTGATCACAATTTTTACGATTTTAATAGGCCTCAAATTTGTTTCGTTTTATGTGTAGCAATTCGTTCTAGATTTAAAATGTCACCTTTTAATATTATAAAGACTGTGGGTTTTTTATATTATACAAAATACTTTCTTTTTTAGATATATATGTAATTTAATTTAAAATTTATTTTTTTGTACAAATTGTAAATGAGTAAATATTGTTGATGGTTGTTATCCTTCTTTGTTTTGTTTAATTTTATTTTGGCCTAAGCCAATTATCATATCAGGATATGTAGAAAATGAGAAAGAGAGATTAACATATATATAACTATTTATTTTTATGTGAAAAGATTGTTATTTTTAATTACGTCAGTTAAATAGTAATAATTACAAAATAATACAATTTCGTCTTATTTTTATTAGTATAATCCTTTGTAAATATTTAGAAAAAAAATATAGTATATACTTGTTTCTATTTTATTTCTTGTATGTACCTCTTATATAAATATTTCGTTAAAAATTCTTGGTGCTATCTCGAGCTGTTTGGTCTGGTCTGAGTCAGGCCAAGCTGGCCCCTGGATCTACTTCACAGAAGATTAATTAATTTTTTACTCCCTAATCTCGGCCTATTTTGGCAAAATATTTAAATTTTGTTATGTGAAATATTCCTTATTTTTGTTCATAAAATTGTGTAAAACCATGTATATCTATTCTTTCGTTTGCACACACGTTCTTAACAATTTATGTTCAGTTTTGTGATGACTTTCGGCATATTAGGTCATTATATGCATTTTTCATATTTTCAGTGTTGAATGTTCTTTGACATGAATACATTGCTAGTGAATTTTGTTTCTGACGAAATTTATATTAAAGTCTCTGCATATGTATATTTTGTTTTTCTTTAATTTTCATGGATATAAATCATACAGCCGCTTGTTGCTTTGAATGTTGAAAGAATCTCCTTCTTGTGGTTGGAACCAGTGTTAAGTAAACGTAATCGTTTTCAGGCTAAGTTTTTCTAAGTCAAAAAAAAAACGAGTTCTTCAATCTTGTTGCGTATTACATTCTGCTGCATCAAACAATATATTTATGTTATACTGAGCCCTATTTTGTCTTAGTGGAATTACCGACATTATTAGAGGTAATGATCAGAACTTTGTAATAATGTTCTTCATTGCTAGTGAAGTTAGGCATCAAAAATATGTCCATTAGGCTTAAATTCGACACATACTCGAAAACCTAGCTTTTGAATGTGCAACATTTTCAATAGACCTTTGCCTTGGTCATCAAATAAAAAGACGAGAACTGACTGAAGACAAGTATAATTATAACCGCTATTTCAGGGATTATTCTACGCATGATCTTTGTGGTCGAAATCCTCCCTGGCTCGGTCTGAGGCGCAGTTCTCTATAGTTCATCAGCCTAGCCAGGATTATGTGAGCTAGTATCTTGTTTATCGTTGTAAGAAGTGTGATGCCTCTCCAGTTTTGATATTTAGAAAGATTTGTTGAAGCGAGATCAACTTGAATCTATACATATTAAGGGATATAAAATAGGTGCAGCCTTTTGTAGAGGTACTTACAATCATGGAGGGGTACTAATCATGGTAAAAAATCACCTTCAAATAAAGGAAATCGAGATTAGAAAACACAATACTGAAAAATTATTTGAGGTATGCAGTGTATACATTACAAATATTAAAGCCGTAGTAATTACTGTATATCGCCTACCGAATACTGACGAAGAGAAGTTTTTGTCATCCCTCACAAATATGGTGGAAGAAATTAAAAAAGTATTTAATAATAGAAATATATTTATAGCAGGGAATTACAATATTTATCTTAGGGAGGATTCTACATTAGCAAAAAGAGTGTTACTGATATTGCGGGAGGCTGGTTTGAGACCAATCTTCAACAGACCCTCTAAAGTACTTGGCAGTAGATGTGTGGATAATGTCCTGGTTGGGAGATACTTTCCTATAGAAGCATCTTCAATGGAAAACTGGCACTTGGGTGATCATCTTGCTCAAATCATTGCCTTTTCATCTGGGGCTCCTAAAACAGGAAGAAAAGATCTTATTACAACTAGAATACACAGCACGAAAAACAAAGAGATTTTCAAAACACTTATAAACACAAAGGACTGGACACAATTATATAACAACACATTAACAGCTCAAGAATGTTATTCAATGTTTCACGGCTATCTCCTGGACTGCTACAACCAGGCATTTCCAGAAATTACATTGAGAAAACTTTTGATGACATAAAATGGGAAACAGACAGTCTCAAGACCTACAAAAATAGATTGGATGCGCTTTATACCATATTACAAGTAACACAAGCGACAGAGCTTTATGGTACTTATAAAATATTAAACTATTTTGAAAAAGTAATTGAAGCAAAAAGACAAGCCTACGTCAATTTTATAAGCACACACGATAACAAAATATCTGCTGTTTGGAAACTGGTAAAGCTGGAATCTGGACGTCTGCAAGAGACTTCTCAGATTATCCATGACTCTCCTTCTGCGTAGGAATTCAATTCTTTTTTGTCAAGGCTGGATGTTTTCCTGGAGAGAAGAATGACTCAGATCCATCCATGCTTGTGCCACAATACGCACTTGAGAATACACTAACAAAACTTCCAGTAATTACAGAAGGATAATTACCATGGAACTTATAAAAAACCTCAAAAATAAGAAAACTAGAGACCTTTATGGTATGAGTACTGAGCTGCTGAACTGAATGCTACAGCACCGTTTCTTGGCGTTACCTTAAGTGGAACCCTGAGCTGGGCTCCTCACATAGAAAATCTTGAAAGGAGATTAGCATCGGCAATTGATTGTATTAGAACCATAAAAAAAAACATCTCACCCAGAAAATGGTATTAACGGTATATTACGCCTACTTCCACAGTGTTGCTGCCTATGCTATTCAAATATGGGGATCTGCATCAGAAGCAAATGATGTTTTCATCCTGCAAAAAAAGCAATTCGGGCTATAGTTGGTCTAAAACAACAGGACAGCTGCAGACCCTACTTCAAAGAACTTAAAATACTTGCCCTGCCAGCCTGTTACATCCTTTATTCCCTTTTACACATTCACAATATAAAAGATAACCTTCCTAAAAACTAAGAGATCCATAGTCACAACACAAGAATAAAGAAACGCGGATCACCGTGGCATTGGACTATACAATTGTCTTCCGACAGAAGTCAAAAACCTAGATAAGAAGAAATTCAAGGAAAAACTCAAGATGATCCTACTGGAGCAGGCCTCTACTCGATCCAAGAGTTTGAAGACTCATAATATATTGTAAATATGTATATATGTATATTTTGCTTTATATTTTGACACAATTTGTAGTACCACTATAAATGAAGAAAATAAACAATATACGTTTGAACTTACTTACAGAAGCGAGCAACCAGGATACCGTTTGTTATATGGCTCCATGAGATTAGGCTTTTCATGATCTTTGGATGAGGAGTAAGCCAACTCTAGACTCTCGAACTTTGTTTTCTAGTTTCCCCATTGCGCTGAAGTCCATTGCGTTTCCAGATCATCGTTTCGGAGAGTCCTGGGATATCTATTGTAGGTATTCATTTCTTTGATGATCTGATTTAGGCGGGAGGATTCAATCATAGTTCTAATATTCCAAGTATATATTAGTGTCCATTTGTGTGTAACTTTCATCACTGTAAATTTCATTTGGTTTATATTTCTTTAGGATTCAGCAATCAATTGTTTTAAAGGTATATCAAGGACATCACAATATGTGATAGAAAATGCAGCGACTAGATTAGGAGTCAAATCAGGCTGAGAGACGTCGTTAAAGTTGTGAAGGAATGCAATTGGAGATGAGCAGGACAATTGGCAGGGAATACAGACGATCACTCCTATGACGGATCGGATCATAAGTTGAGGAAATACCTGGAATTTACCTGGACAAGAGAAGCACAGGACTCATTAAATTGGTGGAACTTGGAGGAAGTCTTCATCGAGCAGGAGATAGGAAATGGCCGATAATGATGTTGCAAATGTTCGCAGCTGAGTATTAAATTATGAAGTGTGATTTACAACACATTGTATGAATAACTTCAAGAAACATTGGCGATAAAAATGTATTAGTTCTCTGGATTGAATTAATGCCCGTAAATGAAACTACAAGTATGTTTTCAAAGATATTTGTTGGAAGAAATGAACTGTCAAAGATTTTACGAAGCAAGAGTGCTTTGAAAAAAATGTTTTTGACGTATTTGTCAATCATATTTTAATGTCATACACTTAGACAGCTGTCATTTATGAAATAAGAACACTTTTTATCCTTTTATTTATGTACAGAGCATGTCAATCAGAGAAACTTCGATATATGGAGGACTGTTTCGACAAAAAAAAAATGATTTGACTTTAATGACATCCAGAATTTCAAGAAAGCTTTAAATGCTATATTATCTTAAAATAGGTTTGACAATAGGTTCATCAGCAAAACACAATGCTTTAAAGTGTTGAACCAACAAATTTAGGTATGAATTATTGATTAGTTAACATATATTATTTATTAAGAACTAATTTTATAAAAAATACAGCTGTGCATACAAGAGTAATATTTTAATAATAATAATTGTGTGTTCATGATCAATAAATAGGTAAAAAGTTTGCCACTTTAACAAAAAAATACTGGCTACTTTAATAACCTATACCCGTATATAAGTCCTAGTAATTTAGTTTAATTATAGAATACAATTAAGTATTTATTGTAACACGTAATAATAATAAAAAAATCGCCCGTATTAGTCAATTATCAGATAACGAATTGGTAAAAAATTGCTTTTGAAGTAACCGCTTAATTATAGGGTAATGGCACCCTTTATGTTGGTATTAAAATTAAAAGAAGCTTTTTTTGTAATCAAGGTCATCTTACACTTATTTTAGATAAGAATATGAATGAATTATTAATTTAAAGACAATTTTAAGAGTTTATTACGAAAGAACAAACAATTTTAGTGAATTGAAAGTTAACCTAACAGTTTTTAATTGATTGGGACTTTGTATAAAAGTAACCCTTAGAAATCACGTGCCTTTTTGCTTTATGCTATGTTTTTATGTGGTTCAGGCCAAAATGGCGGGTGAGTATTCTTTTGCGAATTTCTTCCTTTTCCTACCAATTCCCTCACTGACACTTGATTTTCTTTGTAGATATTTCATTAGTCGTTGGTGATGGAGTTTCTGGGGTATTTGCAGTCGATACAGGTAAGTTCCCTTGCCATTTTCAACCTGATGTACACGACAACTGCCAGTTGTTTTCATTTCACCCTGTCCGACCAACGGCCAGATAAAGTACGCAAAATTATTGCTGATTAGCCGTTGCAAGGCACCTCTTATCGGTTTCGAACGTGTGCGTACTTTAAAATTTGGTGATGATAAAACTTAACCTAAATGTCAAATAGTTGCGACTATTTTTTTGACGTATGTCATCGCACTGCATGGCTAAACGTCAAAAATTTACTCTTTTTAATGTTTTCTTACTGTGGTTATATGCCAAACGCCCACTTTTTATTTTCTCTAGCTGCTTTTTTGGCACTAATTTAGAAAAAAATTATATCGGTACGTTGAACCTATTTTCGAGTTAGTGAGTACGGAAGAAACCTTGTGAATTTTATGTTACTACGATTACTCATTTTACTTACTAAAATAAGTTCTTGTTTTATCTTGATATACATGGACATAAATAACAGGTGTTTTTAGTTTTTTGGGGAAAGTGTTCGGAACTTTGTTGGAATTACGTAAACTTTGCAAGATGTGTGTAGATTCCTTACTTGGACTTTATATTTAAGGTGTTCCGTCTTTTCTATAACTAATATCCGTGGCTTTTGCGTAATTAAATGTATGAGTATGAAACCTCTAATTTCCATAAGTACTGAATATAGTTGACGTTTCACTTAGACAGTTCTAATCTTTTTGTGAAAGTACCCCATAACTCATACAAATGTATATTTCATAATCACAAATGTACCGCATATCGAGTATGAAGAATATATGTTTGTATATATTTAACGAAAAGAAATATATGCAGTATTCGTTATCCATCGCCTCAACCTGTTGCATACGAAGTGAAGTCCAACAAAATAAGGAAGAGTTGTTTCATATAAGCACTATAATTAGATAGCAAGGAGCCTAATTTCCTACAAGTTCTGGCATTTATTCAACTTGATACACAGAAATCCTTTGTAAGAACCAACTCTCCTAAAGTTGTGGTGCATAGATGTATCACAAGATGGCTCTAGTAATTCTAATAATTTTTAAACTAGTTTTTGTCAATTAATCATCCAATACTCGAAATATTAAAATAAATAATTATTTGAAAAGCTACAATTAAAAAAAAAAACTTATTAAATAATAATAAATTTAATATTTCAGAAGACACTTTGGAACGATGGATGGGTATGTTTAAAGTGTGAGAAGTGATTTTACTTTTGGTCTTGTTTTTTTTTTTCATTTAAGTGCTACTAATCCATTTACGTATTTTGTTGTTTGGTTTTGCACTAATATTATTTTAAGCGCATCAGTATTTAATGTTTTTGTTGCAAGAGAGAAAATGTATCTCTTGTAAGCGAATTATCAAAAATTGAATTTTACCACACTGGCGTTCAGTTTGCAATATCCTAACATGAAGCACAAGAAATGCCATTAGTACGCTATCCTTGCTTGCCGTATCGTGGAGATGAGGAATGTGGCGGGGGGGTCGGATCGTATCACCGGAAGTGGCGGCCGACACCCATCTTATCTACTCACCACATGAACGTTGCGGCCTCGTAAAGCACCCTACTAATTCTACAATCTTACTACAGTTTCCAATATATATGCCCTATATTCGGTTGACTAAATTATGTGTTTACAGGAATTATCCTGCGCTGCTAAACTCTCAAATTTTGCCATAAATACTGTTTTATTACGACTGGGGAAAATTACGTTTTTGGCACGAGGTTTCTCAGTCAGAAAAATGAATTTATCGGGGAACAACTTTTTATGTTTATTTTATTTTTTTTGTCATTTTAGGTCTTTTATATTTTTGTTTTTATTAATAATAGCGACTGATTGTTGAGTCTTAATTGTACTCCACTATTCAATTATATGATTTTTTAAAATTTTTTTCATAATACTTTTTTTAAGCTCATTTTATATAGCAAATATAGAAATTTATGTTTTCAACCCGTGTCTTTAGTTACGCGTCTTTAGTTAAATAAAACAAAAACAATAGATGATATGAAATGTCCTCCGAGTACGCTATCATCTACGTGATTTTAATTTATTTGTCTTTAACTCAATCCATCGACGAGAAGAACAAAAAGCAGTGTAAGCCCAGATATGCTGGTCTATTCTTTTATTGTTAAAAATCAGTAAACAAATGTATATTGGAATAGAACAAAAATCAATAAAAAATTCCACCTGGGAGTCAGGTACACTGTCGTCTACGTATTCCTAATTTATTTAAAAATCTTGACAATACTCTTTAGCCAATTGTTAAGAAGAACTTTGCTCCAGTCTTTTCCGTTTATCTTCTACTACTTCTTCAGTTACTGTAGGTTTGCTACTTGATTGGCAAAGCAAGGTTGTTGGTTTTTCAAAAAAATATAATAATAAAGATAAATAGTATTTAACTTCTACATTGATATTTTGACCAGACTAGAGGTGCCCAAGAATTATATGTACATCATATATAATTCTTTAGCTTCCTTCAATATTTTGTCAGATTAACAGAATTGGTAACGTCTATACGCAACATACCATAAATATCAAAAACAATTGATAATACCAGCCATCGCATTTTAAAAAGATATAATACTACTAATACTAAACAACTGTTTCCAATTTATTTTTTTCAAATTCAAATTTTTTTCTGCTAAAATATATTTTTATATAAAAATTATGCCCCGTTTTAATCATAAAAATTTTCGACCTCGACCTTTAATTACATATTCATCACAATTATTCCACTTTTCTGGAGTCATTAATGATATAGCTTCGTTCAAAAGTCTTTGATTGTTATCTCTTTTAAAAGTGCTATTGCTGGTTTTTATATCATTTTTATTTGCGCCTATACCAATTATACTCAAAAAACAACACGTGAAGAAATTATATACAACACAGTCAGAGATTGATTTTTTTTCCAAGTCTCTTGTACTAGTATTATTTAAGTACTCACTTTTGTGCATCATAAAAGCCCTTCTTCTAACGGATAGAGTATAGAATAATTACGTACATTATAAAAAAAAAAACATTACAGCAAGAAATGTGCATTGTTTTGGCAATCAAAACACGTTGTTGTCCCGAAGGGCGATATATAAAAACTCAAGGATTCGCTTTAGCGAATCTCGTCGATCAGAGAAGCTGCGAGTGTCAAGGGTCAAATTTTAAGAAGAATATAAAATGTTATAGATTGACAAACATACAAACTGTTTATTTGAGTGTTTTATATGCCAAAATAGTTTGTTTATGTGTGTTGTTTTTATT
>JAUIMW010001082.1:0-13786 GCA_033557785.1 Enochrus cinctus
TAGATCATGAACCATATTTTATTAAGTACAGGCCATTTCTAAAATATATTGCTATCTCAGCTGATATATACACATGTATTGAACGCCCACATACCACATTTGTATTATTTTTTAATAAATAATTTAAAAAATTATAATATAATGACTACACAATAAATTACAAGTATAAACATATAAATAATTCGATGTATTATTTTTACCAATACAAAATAAATCACAAAGTGAAACTAGACTTTGGTTCAGTTTCAATCTCAAATTAATATGCATTTATAAAAAATATAAAAGCAAAGATCTATAGCTATATCACATAAAATAAAGGTTTTTTCATATTTATATAATATAATAATTTTATCTGCACAATATATGTTATATTATTATTATTTAGAATAAGTTGGTCCCTTAAAGGGTTTTGCGTTGAATTATTGTATTGAATTATATCCAAATATTGTATTTATGTACATGCAAGACTATAAATAAAAGGAATTTTAATAAAATATTAAAATAAAATAATATAAATTCAGGAACCACAGTCTACTTTCTAATATAGAATGTAAAGCATGAGGAATGTACAATTTTGACTAAGGTTTAGGCAAGGCATATCGGTTTTCAGAATTATTACGTCCTACAGTGTAGACTATCATATGCTTTAACTTTATCAGGGATTGCAGCGGCTTCTAGAGGAACTCTTACTGATAACTCTCTCAAATTTCCTATGAACGAGAGTTTCCTGTAAAACTTTGCACTGGAAAACAAAGGCAATTAGATAAAATACCCAAATACTTAAAACAACCTACCTAATAAACGGTTTTGCCATAAATAACATAGTTTTTATCCATAAAGTGGGGTGCACCAAATAAAGATGTGTAAGATTTTTTCTGAGTCGTCTTCCTACCATCTGATAGCATCTCTTCATCCAGGAAAACGATGGTAGTTTCGTTGCGCCTCCATGTAAATAAACCAAAACGTAATCGTCTGTAACCAGGCGTTCCAGTGTCCACAAGACGTACAGAAATAAGTTGTCCATGACATAGTCGTAGTCAACTCGTGACTTATCCGGTAGAAAACAAGCAGAAAATATAACAATAGCGGTGTGTCCTCCAGCTCGTAAGTAGCCTCCATGTGATAACACCCTCTTATACGGCTCAATTACTCGCATGTCAATTGTACGCTGTTCGCCCCCCGGCAGCACCATTCTTTGCCAATGCCTGGCATGTTTTCTTTCATCGGCTGCGCTAAGCGGTTCTATGGGCTCCGCTGGAGATTCATCTACTAATTATAAAATTTTAAATGAAAATCAAATTCGTGAAATTCAAATAATACTTACGAGAGTTTTTCTGTTCGTTTTCGCCGTCTTCGGTGTCTGCAGTGACATTGCACTCAGCAAATATATCCTCGGATTTTAAACTGTCCGAGTTACTGTCAATACTAGACACATCGCTGTCATTCTCGTAGGTTGTCGGTACAACTTTTATTTTTCTTAGTTTGTTGCTACGTTTTCCATGTGCCAAAAAATTCAAATTGCCTGTAATAAAAAAATTAATTTCAATTGACGTATGTGTTTTTCTTATTTTTGAAATAAAATATATTTGAATATAGGTAGACCTTGAGCATATTTACATAGCTGTATATTTTATATAATCTAAAAGATAAGATAAGGTTAAATGTCATACCTTCTTTATCGTTCATTTTCAAAGAAACATTTTGCAAATTTGAGCTAAGATGAGCCTCATAAACTGATTTTTCATTTTCGGTGTCACTCATTTCGTTGATTTCTACAGGTAAATCGTACATTAAGCATTTCTTTAAAGCTGATGGGCTTTCAGGAAAATCTGGAACAAATTTTTATCAAATTCCACAATCAGCATATTATCAAATAAATATGGGAAACTTAAAATATTTGTGATAACTAACCAGGTAACTGTTCATTGTACTCTTCTAAAGTAGGCATATCGTTAAGACTTCTATCAAACGAAGAATCGTGGTCCTCATTTGATGATTCTAGATTGTATGTTGAGCTATGGGCGGTAGGTCGAAAAAACTGCTTTTCGTAATATCCAAATGTTACTTTACTTTTAGGTTTTTCAGGAATAAGATCAGGATAATCTGGGGATATGGGAGAGTTAGGCGAATACATTAAAGGATGGGAATTTGTCGCGTTCTGTGTTACAGTAATGGTTCTATTGGTGCGAGTCGAATGATCTTCGTATTGCTTATTGTTATCTAGTATATCATTATCGTTATTTTCGACGTTATTAGTGCTTCCCAGTCTCAAGACTTGATGGCTTCTTTGGTAACCCCGATTAGATTCGTCAGATTCATCCGAAATATCCATCTCTTCAGATTTCGGGCTAGTTTTGCCACTGAAAAATTTTGGTTAGTCAAAAATACAAGAGATTTTATTCAGAAATTGAACCTCATTCGTGTTTATTATCGTTTTTGTACTATTTATCTAAAAATTTGACATTTGAAGTTGAACTTAACAAGATTCTGAAGTTGACGTTCATGTTTTGTAAGGGTTACCACCCTTGTAAATAAAAAATTTAAATGCGGCGGTATGTTTAAAATTCTCAAAATTTTGCGATACGATACGATACACTTGTTCAATACGATACTCCAAAGGAATGCGGTGTGTTACATGACGACGTCAAAACAATAGGGGCACCAAAATGCCCCAGATATTGAAAAAAAGTAAATGTAAAAATTATTACCAATTTTTTTTAATTAGGTCTCTTTATGAAATGCTTATTATAAAAGTATCACAGACCTCTTTAATAAATTTAATCAAAGTTGAGGCAACCTAGGAAGCTTATTTTTGTTACTGGTTGTATAGATTCATGTATTCATTCATTCTATGACATTAATTACAATGATCACTGTATATGTATTATGAAGATTGAAACACCGAAAGCTGTTAAATATATTTTTAAGTAAGACAAAATTTTACATGGTACAAAGTATAAAAATTTTTGCAATAAATGCAAACTAAATAATACTCAAACGAATTCATAAGAGGGATGTAATATGAAAGTGGCATAATTAAATATTCATAAAAGAATTCATTTGGAAGAAAGACATATGGTCTTAAAATTATTCCTGCATATAATCTACAATACAACAAGATGCTATTGATTGGAGGACCTAATAAAAACAATAATATTGTCATAATAAAAACAATAACATTGTCATCACTAATAATTGCAATATTGAACCAAAATTACAATAGCGGTGTTACATTTTTTTTCAATGCACTAGGCAGTTATCAATTTTCCACATCTTTATTCATATTAATATATAAAAAATTAATACGATATCTCTAATAAAAGTATAAAAAATAAGAAGGGAACGATAAACTAGTTCTAAATATTTTCCTCCTACGCCTTTGTCTTTAAACAATTCTTCTTTATTGTAATGGTTTTTAGCAAATCTTTTTGTTCAATCATCTGCGTACTTCTCTTCACTGCTATTTTTTTTATTTATAACGCACTGTAATTTTTTTCTAGGAACATTGCTTCTGCTTCATCTTCCATATTATCATCACTGCTTAAATTAACTAAATCTTTTTCAGCAGTTTCAGGTTCTTCATTTGTTCGTGTCTCATAAAGTCTCTTGATAAGAGTGACAATAATTTTGACCAAATTAGGTTTTGTTAATTGGTCTCGTTTATTTACCTTTTCATTCTCAATTTTAAACTGTTTTGGATAGTGTAAATAACTAAGAACATTTTCTAAATCCATTTGCCTTTCTTTAGCGTGACTTTCTAATGTACAATTTTTCTGACAGTAGTTTTTTGTTTTTTAAGGGTTTCCAACATAAATATAAATTTGTATCTTAGCGACACAACTAATTTAATTGGAAGCAAAACGTAAAGTCTCTGATATAAAATTAAAATCGTTGTCTGAAAAATAATCGGCAAACTAAAATCAATCAATACCTTTTGAATTAGACTTTTTAATTACAAAAATCGTTCTATCATGAGCAGCAAGCTATTCCAGCGTGTTTTGTAATTTAATATCAGCATAAGTTCTTTGTTAAATAAATCACTTCTTACATATTTTTGGAAAACAGCATTTTTGTAGGAAAACGTCTAAATATCTAAACAACTTATCAAATTTTATTAATTATATAATTGAGGTGGCATCAAGTATCTGATACAGCACTTCTTAAATTTTTCAGCAAAAATAATTTATAAAATCCATTTTTAGGTTTTATTATTGTAGATTATGCTTTTTCTTTTTGAATTCAATAATTAAAAATTTTCATGCCAATTTTTTGTATTTTGTATTAGCAATCAACCTTATATGTACCGATATATTATGCAAAAAATAGTATTTTTGACATTTTCAACGTCGTCTTCTTCTTCGTCACTACCGTCAAAGTCAGAAGTTTCTAATTCCAAAATGTTGGGCTTCTCTTGATGTGGATTTTATTCATATAGTACGATAATTATTCTAAGCTTAATGAACATGATCATAGCATAATTTTTCATTTTGCAAGCATTTATTTTTCATTGGACAGGAAGTAATACCAAACTGACGTATTATCTCCCCATTTTTTATGTTCTTTGAAGTTATTTTTCATAATGGGTAAATTATTAATATGTTTTTTAAATAAAAAAAAAACAATGCATAATACTTGGTGGCTCTTCCAAGAAAGAACGTCTTATTACATGACTGAAACGCAAGGATAACAAGAGCAATGTGTTGCAATGCAAGAGAATATCCACAATAACCTCCTTGCCTCCGTATTAAACTAAGGATAAATGCCTTTTGAACGAAACCTCAAAAACTTCAGAAAGCTTCTCTATATCTTCTTAGGAAGATCTTCAGAAGGGTGTATGATAGGTGGTGGATGTTCTGGTTCAAGTTGTAATCTGGGTGGTACGTGGAAGCCAAGAAATCTATTTTGTTAAATATTAAAAAGGAAGCTTATAGAATATTCGGTACTTGCAATCCGAACTGCCCCTTGGGTTGCACGTTAATCCCTATATGTACCCTCCCGAGATTCGAGAGCCAGCACTTCAGAACATTTGGAGATATAATATGGATTCCTTACTACCATATTCATAAGCTTCATAAGAAAACAGGTACCTAAACCATGTTAATTGAATTTAAACTTGAAGGACGGAGACTAGAAGAAATTTATACATGCAGTATTTCGTTCACAGAGTTTAGAAGGACAATGATGGCTTTATAAAACTTTGCGGCTGGGTCTTGGCAGTTAATAATTGTTTTTTGTTTGATCTATTTTTTTGTGTTTCATATTATTAATGTTTGATGTAAAATATTATTTTAAAATATTGTATATATATTTTCTATAAACCAATTTAAATTAAATGAGAAAATAGAGAATATAAGATTTGAGCGGACACTGTTGGATTTTGCCATGTTTTCCTTAGTTATATTTAAAAAAATTGTAAAAGGAAAACTTCTTGCGATAGGTTAATATAATTTTTCCAATGCTATTCTACAAAAATAATACAATAACAACATGAAAGATTTTATTTTTTATAATTAGCGCGACAACCAAGAAGTATATTAAAATATTAAGTAATAAATAAATATATAAGGTTGTTTTATTTAATATTAAAAAAATAATTGGGTCTTGTCAACAAGAATAAAACATTTTTCATTATAAAATAAAAATAAATTAGTGTTTGCAAGTTTACGTACGTATGTACAAAGAGAAAAAAATTATCACAATCCAAAATCCTTTTTTTGTCAAAAGTAGAAAATTTATGTGTAATGTGTAAGTATGTAAGCTGTAATATATTTAGGATATAGCAGCGTGTGGAAAGCTTCCTTAAAAAAAAATTCCAAAAGCATACAAGCATAGGTTTAAACTAATGTAAAAACAAAACCGATACGTATGCCATTATTGGGACAACATAACTTGCATTAATACTGTTTTAAAATAAAATAGTAAAAGCAAATATAAAATTTAATAAAAACAAACTGTCCGACAAAAGCTATTTTACCAAAAATTCGCACTAAATTATTTTTTTATCTTTTTATTTATATTATTTTTAATAAACTTTTGTGACTGAAAACTGTACAATAACAAATGCGGAATTTAAATAGTAATCAGTCTTTTTGACCTATGTACAAATTTCATTCATAATTCTTTTTCTTGCTCATTGTCGGATTTTTCTTTATTACTGTCCATGGTCGTTTTGGAAGACCCTCTGTCCGTTTCCGCATCACTGGCACCCAACCCTTCCACCAAATCGACATCCATTGCAGAATCTTCCCCTAAGCTAATTGTTTTTTCGTTGTCTAATCGTGAATTTTCAGCATTAAAAATTGTTGTTATTTTTCCTTCATCTGTCTCTGATTCAGTTTCGCTGGGCGATTGCCGCTCTGAATCAGAAGTGTCTGTATCATTTTTAATTGCCGCTATTGCTCTAGATTCAAATTCTAACTTTGGCGCAGCCGGTTTCTTTTTACGGGCTGGGTTCAGCGTTTGGCAGTAACAACAACGAAACGATAAATATTCAAATTCTTCTTTTAGTGCCATTCCTAAAAGAAGCAAACATATTAACTTGTAAAAAATGTTGCTTTAAGTTTCTTACCGTTATGGCCATCACAATTTTTGCAAATGAGAGCATATCTATTCGACGGGCCGTCACCTATTAAATATTCCACCATTTTGTCTAATACAGAACGGTTTCTCGGCAAAATTGATCTTGGCAAAGGCGCAGGTGTAATTGACGATAGTGTTGTAGTTAATGGTTGAAGTGCTGTGCTGTTTGATACAGTTGATGGTGTTGAAGTTAGGTTTGAGGTTGCTGGCGTTGCTATCGAAGCAAAATACGTTTGCCTTATAGGTTGACTAGCTTGTGAAACATTCCTCAGTCTTAAGCCTGAAGGTACTGGGGTTGCAGCCATTTTAGATGGTGTAAATTCTGTTACTGTGCTTAAAGAATAACCAGGCTTTCGAATCTGTTCAGGGGCAAATTTTTCCAAAATGCCCTTTGCTACTTTATAGGTTTCCGTGTCCATTACCTTGTCCAAAATTTTCTTTTTTTCTTCCTTTAGAAGTTTTAATTTTGACTGGTTCTTTGACAGCTTTCTGTTGTAATACCATGCTAATAGTTTCTTGAAAAAGAGTATTCTGCAATAAAAGAAGTTTTGTTATTAAATGAAAATAACCTTTAGGAAGCCAAAGGTTTGACAGAAATCAATAAAATATGGAATGAAATTCAAGAACCAGTAATCTTAGTATACGAATAAATTGTACACTCATATAATCGGATCTTGCATCTCATGTTACAAATATTTTTTATTTTATAACTTGTATTCCTTTTTGTGTTACTGTTTGGTAGTACTTATTATCCAAAAATAAATAGCATAAATGAAATCAATTAATACAGAAAATTATTTTTATACATGAACCTATTTTCATGTACCTTATTTTTGGCACACAAACAAAACTAGGAAGAGTTATTTTTAAATAGCAAAACTTGTAAATATGATAGACTATCACTATTTATTGTCTATTACATGAACATGATATAAATATTTTAATGGGTACTTACAAAAATGGGGCACAAATCAATGGTATTATGTATTTGGCCCTTTCGGAAAGGGTGCTCGGCAACCAATAATAGCAAAGAACAAACGCTACGACCAGGTATAATCCAAAAGAAAATATAATAAATCGACCAACAATTTTCTTGTGGGCTAGTTCCGTGTCTTTTTTGTATTCTTCGATAGACTTTATCTCTTTTTCCAACTTTTCCAGCAGCTCATGTGTCGTTTTCTTTTTCTAAAAGTGCAAAATATATTTAATTTAGAGGAAGTGCAAAAGTCCAAAGAAGCAGGCAACTTACCCGAAATTTTCCTATAATTATACCCATTTTGGACCATGTGAAATACAAATATCGACGATACACAAACGCTTAGTATTCGAACGTTTTCTTACACATTTTTTGACACAGCTGGCAGAAAAAATAGTCCTTTCTACACATAGGCACCTAACCTACAAATAAGTTCCGGTGTCAAAATGTTAAATCACCGTGAAAAAGCAACTTAAATGTGTAAAAAATGGTTTAGTCGGTTTGACTTACACATCTAAAGGTTATTGTAGCCTAAATTATTCCATTATAGAAATTTTGAAAACCAAAAGTTGTCAAGTGACCTGTCAAAATCAACTCGGCAAATTAGGGATCTAGATTAACGGTAAGCCGCGTAATTTAAATTTTTTAGGGTCACTCGAAGTGATGTGCGTTAACGCAGCGCAATCAGGAGACTACACTATTCATTAATATTTTAATGCATGCGAAACGTTCTATTTATAGACACCTAATTGATTTATGTATGTTTAAAGCATTGCGGGCTTATAAGGCAAGCATGACTAATTGCTATATAACATAAACCACATATAAGTTTTGCTTTAAAGATAACTTTTAATTGCCTTTTGTATGCAACAATATTTATTAAATTCGGTGTACAAGTTAATATGAAACTGATTTATTTTAAAAGCATAAGTTTCGTAATTTTCTTCGAGAAAAATCTTTCTCTCCTAAACTTTCAATACATAGTTTGCCTTGTGCCAAAAGAGGAGAAAAAGACACTTGAAGAAGAAAAAAGATAAATTTTGTATGAAATTAAATATCAACAATATTAATGAAAAAATCAAAAACCTATGAAAATGAAAAGCAGATCCGAAGCTTTCGATCAGCGTCTTGATCTTCGTCAGGGGCAAATAAACATAAAATGTTTCAAATTAAAAATTGTAAATAAGAAACAACTAGATTAATAATTAAAAATGTTTGTGTTTGATATTAAATTATGATAATTGCAAGTCAAATTTTGTGTAACTTTTTTAAAATTGCAAGTAATGTTTTAATTAATTTTAATATGTAACATTTCACTAATTTTAGTCTTCTATTAAGATTGTGTTCTATATCTAAAATTTATGCTTTATCAAAGTCAAATAAGTTTTGGTATGCAATTATTTCTAAATTTTCCATAACTAAATTAAGCAATAGCTGATGATATGCTAAGCCAAATGTTGATAAAAATTGTTCCACCTTTTCAAACCATCAGAATATTGTTTTTTTTTATTATAATATTTTATAAGATATTTGATAAACATTTTGTCATATTATAATTTGGTGACCCTAGGGGGACCTGGGATCATTCAGAGAGTCCGTGGAAAATTAAAACCGATTTGGGGGTCCCTGAACAACGTCAGGGGTCATCATATGAATATATATGAATAATGAAAAAGATTGTGACATTTTTATTAATATGGAAGTTAAAATAAATAACATTGAATAAATTATTAACGTTTTTTTATGTTCTAAGTAAAATATAAATATAGACAGGTGCATAAAATATAAATAATAATAGGTATCGCGGTTAGTCCGGCAGGTTCATACAGAAACACAATAGAGACGATACTTGCACCAACTAGTCTATAGGAAGGAACTATAAGAGTGGTCCATCTAATGTACAATTTAGTTATGTCTTATGCGTGATTTGAAGTACACACAACAAATTTTCCTAGTCTTGGACAAAAAGAAGTAATTTTTTTGTATTGTTATGCATATAGCTTACTTTCTTACGTAAGTATATTAAAATAAAATTGATATCTTTTTAATTAAAATTTATTTAAACAAAATTATACTCTTGTTTAAATTGATTAAAAAAATCAGCTATCAGTACAGTAACATTCAGTAAGAATTTCTTTTTTATTAAAACTTAGGAAGGGATTGTAAGTTTTTCTAATATAGATGTGTTTTTAAAGAATACATTATTAATGATTCTATAAAATAATAATATAAAATAATTTAATATAATGCACTCTAAAAGTATAGTTAACTATATTATATTTTTATTTATTTTGTTTACTTGCATGAATGTTTGGAATTACTACATATTACTGTATTATTATATTCTGTTGTTAATTAATTTTGAATTATTTATTATTACTATTGATATATACTTTCCTATATCTTTTTGCACCCCTTTTTTCACAACAGTACGAGTCGAAGAAATAATGCAGACAATACAGTGTTGAATATATGAAATATGGCTTTATTTTGTCACCAGGAAATAGTACTTTACCTTTCTGCCTTCTATGTAATGAAACCTAATCTAAACATTTAATAAAAATCCATAGTGACAAAAAAGATAAGGATTTAACGTTTTTTCAAACAATCAAAGAAAAATATTTGATTACACTGGCATTGCAACTGAACTGTATGCTTCTTAAATTTCTTTAATAATTGCAAAGCCTGGAAAGCTGCACACCATAGAATAAGAATACTATTATTGAAAAACTTATTCTATCGGCTGTAAGTGAGGTAATACGCACTGCTTTGCACAAATCAGTTTTCGATATTATAAAGAGAATTCCACTATACAAAGAAGGATCGACGAATTGGCTCAGGTGTAGAAAACTCTTTATGTGACTACTTAAAAAACATATGAATTCTCTATACATCTTGACGAGTCAACATTACCAGGAAACGAAGCTTTACTTTTAGCTTATGACTTTTAGAGGAATCATTACTGGTACTGGCAATACATTTGTTTGTTTCCCAAAGTTCATTGTAAATAATTTTTTGAATGATGCATCAGGTTCATAAAATAAATAATATAATCAGTTTGGATAAATAGTGAACTATTCTCTCCTTAAACACATCCAAAAACATTCTAACAACAGAAAAGGAAAACTTCTCCCATGTTTCTGTTGATGCAATCAATTATTCCAAGGAAAATATAAAACTCTTTAAAAATTCCATGTATCGTCTATACCAAGCTTCGATCCATTCAAAGTAAAAATCAAGGCAGTTTTTAATGAATGTATAACACCCACTCTTGGTAGTTGTACAATTGAAAAGACTGTGGAGAAAATAATTTATTTGGTATTATGTTAAATAGTGCAGGATGACTTTTGTTATAGGATAATCTGATTTTTGGTGTCAAGACATTTCCTCCATACCTCCAGCATTGATTGTCAAGTGCTTATAAATAATCCCTTCAAACAATTTAGAAATGCTACAGAGCAGGGCAATTCGGCGATAGTTCCCGACACTTGATGTATCCCCTCTAGCCAATTTCTATAACTTAGAGAGGTAGCAGGTCGAAACTGTAATGTATACATCATACTCCATTAGCACCACGAGACTATCAAAACAAGCTGTGACTTAATAATTTTGAAAATTAAAAATAAACGACAGTAATATTAATTTAATCAAAATAATTGATTTATAAAAAAAACAATTTTGTTATATACAAAATATATATGGCAAATTCAAGAATAGGTCCTACTTCTTTCCTTTCAAGAATTGGTAGATGATCGAGAAGTCGTTGTCACCCATACCATGGGCCATCATGGCCCTGTACATCTGGTGAGCGATTCCAGTCATTGGCAATGGGGCATCACATGTGATTCCAATGTTTTCAGCAAGCCCTAAATCTTTAGCAATCAATTTGGTCATGAAACCACCTTGGTAACCATTTTCAGCAGGAGTATTTTTCATAACTCCAGGGATTGGATTGTAAATTTCCGACGTCCACGATCTACCTGAAGACGTGTTAATAATATCAGACATAACATGGGGATCCAGTCCCATTTTAACAGCCAAGTTCAAAGCTTCAGCTGTTGCTATCATTGTGGCACCTAGAATTAAGTTGTTGGCAATTTTAGCAATTTGTCCGGCTCCTGGTCCTCCGCAGTGCACCAATCGAGATCCGGCTTTAAGCAGAACAGGTTCAATTTCCTTCATGTCATTTTTGTCACCACCAATCATGAAAGTAAGTGTTGCTTCTTGTGCACCTCTAACACCACCAGATACGGGGGCGTCAACAAACCTAATGCCTTTTTCTTTTGCTATCTTCGAGAGATCTTGAGCATGAGAAGGATCGATCGTGGAGCAATCAACAAGAAGAGCATTTTTTTTCATGCCCTTTAGGATGCCATTGTCTTGAAGGAGAGTGTCTTTAACAACATTTCCATTGGGAAGCATCGTTATTACAATGGAGGAGTCGGTTGCGGCTTCTTGAGGGGTTTTGCAGGCTGTGGCTCCTTGGATGCTTTGGGCAGCTGCAGGGACGATGTCGTAAACTCTGAGTTTTTGACCTTTTTTGATCATGTTGTTTGCCATTCTGGCGCCCATATTGCCTAAACCGATGAAAGCTACCGTGTTGGACATGTTTCTAGCTACAAAATTAAATCATGCATTAATTAAAGCTCATGGAAGTAGTGCAAAATTATATATTGTGTAGGTTTTGTGTAAATAAGATTTAAAAAAAAAACATAATCATCTTAATCTCTTTTACATTTCGTTTTAAGATAAAATTTATCTTTTTAACCTTTTGCTAGCAACAAATGGTTGTTACATCATGTGATAAAATTGACATATTTCTCAAGTAAAAGATAATTTCTGTTAAATCATTTTATGTTGATTTTGGAATATTTGTAAGGTTTAAAAACTGATGATGTAGATGCATTTTATCAGTGACATCAAATTGGCTAAAATATTACACGAGCTTAGAAGTACCGCGATTCCGACCTTGAAATGTTATCAAATCTCCCAGCATATTTGCATTTAACTTTGTGTTATCAACTGCAAATTTAGTTATGATTTTTCAAAATTTATTGGAAAAATGTGCTATTTCATTACGCAATTTACTTTAGAATTTGTTTTTGGATAAACTATAAAATAATCAATAATATTTTAAAAAGTTTTTTTTAACTTAATAATTATATGTATCTATTAATTATGCCTTTTAGATTTATGTACAAAACAAATAGTTTTTTATATTTTACGAAATCCATACGGACGTTCAATACAAAATGTATGTAAATTTAATACGAGTTGTAAAGCATTCTAAATTGAACTTAATGAGCTACATTCTCGTCAGCATCTAGTAAAACTCGTCAAACGCTTGGTTTTTGTAGCACCAAAAAATAACAAAAATACTTACTTTGGAATGTTTGGTCTGCTCTGACGAGCAAAATTAGAGATTTACGGAACATTTTTGGCAAATTTGGTTTCGAGCAACACGGGCTACCGGTAGCAAACCTCAATGAAAACTGATAAGTTGAATTATTACAGCACTTTATAACGTTTCGTTGTCCAACGCGTAATACAAGGCCTGATAGCCTTGAAATAACTGGGCTCTACGGGTATCTTGTGGAAGTGACTTTATTTTTCAAAAAAAAAATGTAAATTAGAGTTGCTGTTTTTACTCTTCTAGAATACAAAAAAAACTCTTTTTATAATTCGATGTAGCGAAATGTTTAAAATAAATATATTTATTTTGTTTTCGTTTTCTTTAATACTCCTTTTAGAGGGGTTCACCTTTTTTAAATTTTGATATAAAAAGTTATTTACATAGGTAATTTATATACACGTGTTTATTGTTGTGTATATGGTATAAATACAGTTAAATAAATGTAGGTATGCAACCTATATTGCTTTTATGTAACCGTAGGTTGCTAATTTAGTGATTTTTACAGCAATGCCAAATTACGTATTATCACAAAAGTTGTGCTTATCGGTTTCAGTAAACCAGAATGCAACACTTAGCATGGCTTTAAAAACAACAATGCATGGTTAATGTTGATAATTTTACTCTTGTAGATATTTTCAGAAATATTTTTACGTAAAATATTGATATTTATATGGTATACATTTTAATAAGCGTGAAGCTACTAAACTTCTTTCTTAAAGAAAATATAAAATAATTATAAGATGAAGTGATAATGTTGAAAACTTACAAAGAAAAATTGGAAAAAAGATTGAGGGATTGTCAATAGGATCCAATAATAG
>JAUIMW010001083.1:0-13785 GCA_033557785.1 Enochrus cinctus
ACGAGAATCTAGCGTTTGATTTGAAGAACACTTGGAGACTTAATCAGGTGCGAATCTTCCCCCTGGTGATATCCGCGAAAGGGATTATGACGAACAACTTTTCGACGAATCTGCAATTACTAGGATTACCGAAGACCATTTGCAACGTGGGACAGCGAGCCATATTGCTGCAAACCTGCTACATTGTGAGGAAATTTCTAAGAGAGGATCGAGGAGTCGGGATGAATTTCCTTCTTCGCGTCCGAGCCGAACCGCTCTCATTAGAGTGGTCGGTAAAATTTCCGGCATAAATGTTGAAACTACGGATCAGCACTTATGCTGAGAAGTACATTTACACGACGATAATAACAATAATAACTCGCATGGAGGCCATGTGCATATTTTGAATATGTCTTGGCGGTTTGCATCACCACGATTCGAGAGCTCAACTGTCCGTTGTCCCATCATCAAAATCCATTTATCCATTTATATTATTTATTTATTTGAGGGAACTGCGCCAAGAGAGAGACCAAGACTGCCGGTTCTACGCGAGATATAGAAACGTGCTGTCGACTGTGGACGCTATACTAGATGAACATCTCATATTGGGAAGATGTTTGGTTTTAAAAGAAGAAATACAACAAGGCTGCAACATGGTTGGACGGTGTGGTTTGGGAGCAGAAGGGAGTGCAAGAGATGGAATTAGCGGCGTTCTCAGCGGATGACGTGACTAGGTGCATCAGACGAACGCAGAATTGGAAGTAGCCAGGACAAGATGGAATTGTCAACTTCTGGATCAAGACTTTTTCATTTACCCAGAAGTACTTCTCCTATTCATTCACGAGAGGCCTAGGGGATCCTACGAATGTTCCTGACTACCTCTCCGAGGGGGACACCTTTTTATTTTTCAAGAAAGGCGACAGGACGGACCCTAGGAAATATAGGCCCATCACATGCTTGTCGAGAATCTACAAGCTCTCCACAGCTTTAATCAACGAGAAGATCTACAATCACTGCGTCAATAACAATGCATTGGAGGCTGAGCAGAAGGGATGCGAAAGAGGTCCTTTGGCCTTCCAGTTTAAACACAATTAAAAGACCTGCGCCACAAATTTGCAGCTAGTCGAGGCATGCGAAATCAATTTTAATTTTTTTGTATTAATTATTTAAATATTGTCTTGTTTTAAACTTCTATATGACGACGGGTACTCTTCTATTATTTCATATTATTTCTCTGCAAATCGCATAAAGTTCAGACGAAGATTCAGATTTTTCGTTTACACAAGTTAGCTGTCAAATTCAACGGTGATGGTTCAGAATCAATACATTCTTTCTTGAAAGGAATTGAAAAAAAACCTTTAACTGGTGGAATGACACACAATCAATTATTACGGAAGCTGCAGATTTATTTCCAGATGATGCGAAAACATGATCGATACAACCCTACGAATATACATTCATGGTCCGATATTGTGAATTAACTAAAAGAATTCCTACCTCCTAACATTGATAACCATTCCAGGTTTTAAGATCATCAAGATTTAAAATGATAAAAATATGCAGTTCTACCTCACAACAAAGTAACATACTATATATATTTTATTAAAGCTCAAAATTGTTTCATAATAAATTTACAGGAATTATTAATACATGACGTCGCTATAAAAAAAGAAAGTTTACACGTACGTCTGATTCACATATCATTCAAGTATTTACCTGTCACCTCGATTTCCTATTAATCTAACACCCTCGCAAGAATATTTCTAAGACCTTACATATTTTATGAGAATGACATTTCAACGTTAAAGTCATTCAATAAAGCTTTGAAACTACAATAAATCCCAAATGTGCAATATGAATATCTACCAAAAAGTTTTACTTAATTTTCCTGCAAAGTACAAGAAAAACTTTAACATAAATTACATAAAGCAGTTGTATCACTTGGCAGTGTTCTTGGGCCTTGCTCCTTATTACGATTTTCGAAATGGCAACCGCAATGGGCGCAAAATCTATATGTTACCTCATGTTTTCATGAGCTTTTGCATAGTTTTGTCTTACGTTCATTTCTTGGGAGGTTCTCTGAAATGGACTACTAGACGCAGAAAAGCCACAGAAATAGTTGTTGATAGCGTTTTATACGTCATTATAACTGTTTATAACTTTGTGTGCATTATAATATCGTCTTTGTTTTACCAAAGTAAATGGAGAGAAATGCTGGATATTTTCCAAAAGATCGACAAAGTCATTGGAAAACAAAAACCTTCCAAGGCCGATGTTTGGTTCCCTATTAAAACGATCCTTAAATTATTGCTAGTGGCAGCTGTCTTAGGCTACGAAACAATTACTTTCATAAGAGTATTAACTTTTAAATCTTACAGATATTATTTGTTTCAAAGACTCCAGTTTTTCTTCGTCTTTATATCAATTGAACTAATATCAAACTTTGCAAAATCACTTACTTATAGATTTCAATTCTTCAATGATTTCCTCGAGTGTTTCGCAAAATTCAAGAAACAAAAAGAACAAAAGAAAATGCACGTGTTGAACTTACGAGCTGATATATATATTATAATTAAAATGTATTTGAATATGGCTCGTTTGATTGAAAAATACAATGATGTGTTTGGCTGGGAAATTTTAATTTTCATGGGGATTGTCATGATGGCGCTTTTAGAAAGTTTAAACTTTCTTTTTATCACTCAAGGCGTTGAAAGAACTGAAGGAGAGCTTTACGATCATGAAATGCTCACTTTGTCGTTTATAGTAACATTTATGATTTTAGTAAGTTCATCTTCATTCGCCATCATTTTTATTTTATTTATTTATTTTTTTTTAATATGAAAAACTACTGAAATTGTATTCCTTTTTTAGCTCTGGGGAATAATGGTAATTTTTTGCTGTGACAACGCAAACAGGGAAGCCCACAGAACAGCTACCATCTGCTATCAATTGTTGACTGAGCTTCCGGAATCCTCTCCAGAAACTGAAAAATTGCTATACTTGGCACAACATGCAGCCCATAGGTGCCCCCAAATAACAGCAGCTAACGTATTTGTAGTAAACATAAACGCTCTGTTTGGTATAATGGGGTCCCTGACATCATATGTAATAGTACTGATATCTTTCAACAACACCAGTTCTACGCCTGCAGTGACATCAGCACCAAATATAACATCAACCACACCAAAACCTTAATTTAGTTTTTTTATGAGAGTTCATCACGATTAACAAATGTTACACGCTATGTATAAAATAGTAATTTAAACAATAAAAACGTTCTTGAAATGTGATGTATTCCCGATTTGAATGTACAATGTAATTTTATTGCATTTGATTAATCGAGTTGATTACATGCTATGTCATAGTTGCACACAAAATGTATAAATTTATATTCGTTTACAAGTTAATGCATGTTTTCGCATTAACGCCTCTATACAACGCAAAGAAGGAACAAGTTAACTGGAGGCTTTACAATTTTTTTTCTTACAGTGTTCTTGCTGCTATTTTAGCTATTTATTTTTATATATTTAATTCGCTTAAAAATAACTCAAGGCTTCATCCAACTGGCTTTATCATGGAAATAGGGTTCTATACCCTTACGATGGTATTCATCATCTGCAACATAAAAGAAAATTTAATTAATAAAACTTCATGGATTGGTTTTATGAAAGCTATTTGGAGAATCGAGGAACAAAATAGTATTCAAGAATTGAATGGTCTATTTGTTGGTATGGTTGTAGCAGAATTATTGCTAGCAGGATTTTTGATTTATTACGCATCAGTTTTTCTAAATATAGGAGGCTCAAATGTCTACTACTCTTTAGATGTTGTAATTTATGTGTACATGAATTTGAGCACTATATTATACATAATATTCTCAGTGTACATATATTACCAATTCTCATCGTTCAATCAAAGCTTGAAAAGTCTCGCGTTTATTTGCAGAAACGAAAAATGTAAAAATGTAAAAGAGCAATCAGGCTATTTTTGTTATGTTTTCAGCGTTCTTTGTAGATTAGTTCAATATTACAACGAAATATTTGGATATAGCATTATGGTTTTGGGTTTGATAGTGATGTTTCAAAGTCTGGATGTTGTCAATGAGCTCGTTAACAATCCATTTGAGGATGTTGGTGATTACGTTACGTTGATTTTGTATTTTGTTTGTGCAGGTATCATTTTGGTAAGTGTAGCAATTTTTTTAAGTCATGTGCTTATCTTTTAACAAAATGTCAAATTATTAATTTATAAATTTAAATATACACGCGCGCACAAATTAATTATTCTAAAAGAGGTTTAATTGGCAATTTAAAATTCTTTCTCGTTAAATCAGATTAAAACTACATGTTCGACTGTTTCAAATGTATTTATAAACCTAGTAGAAAACAATGAACACTTCCAGTCAATATTTTGACCACCTCATACCATTCTACAAATTAGCAAATGTACTGTCGCTTGCTCCACCCTACGATTTCTTGAAAAACAAAACTTATGGGGAAGAAATCTATAAAAAATATGCTGCCTGTATGGCTGTAATATTTACAATATTTTTTGTACATACTAACGTGGGACAAATTTTATTATTACTTGATAAAGAACTCACTAAAACGGAATATGCTTTAGAGTTGATGTTGTATACGTTAATGTACCTGACTTGCATGACTTGCTGCGTGAATTCCGCTTTTAAAAAGAATAAGGTTTGGATTGACATGCTGCAAATATTTCAGAAATTAAGCACATTAAATAACAACCAGCAAAAGTCAGAGAGGAAGTTCATTTGTGGCATTGAACTGCTTGGGCAATGCGTTATTGCCTCTATTTACTTAGTTGATGCAAGTTTATGGATCAAAGAACACTCTCTTGCCTACTATCAATACACCGCCATAGAAATTATTCAATTTTCTTACATTTACACCAGTTGTTTGCTTATATCTCATTTTGCTGTGGCTATTAGACATCGATTCGAAAGCTTTAACGGCATGCTGTCGAAAGCTTATTTAAGAAAACACCTAAATAAGAAGAATAAGATTTTAGTTCCTTCTAATTGTGTAGTTGTGTCTTCTTTTGAGAAGTTTGGGAAGGATATAAGATATCTAATAGGGCAGTTCTCTAACTTGAATAATTTGGTAAATGATTTCAACGAAATTTTTGGATTCGTAAGTTTGACTATTTTCGGCACAACGTGGTTTTACATTTTGGATTCCATTAATTATTGTTTGTGCTATCCTCAAGAGACGAAAATTATTTTGATATTTTATAATATTCAATCGCAAATTTATTTGGTGAGTATCTATAACTTTGTATTTGTTGTTAATGAGGCGTATAATCAGTATGTAGGTATAAAAGATTGTAAAACACAAGTATTAGACAAATACAAAATTTAAATACTAAAACAGGCCCATTAAAAATAATTTAGTCAAACTTTATTATTTTAATTTCAACGGAAACATTTTAAGAGTAATCTTGAGCTCTGAGCTATATCAGTGTTCATCCCGTAAAGATTTTCCAAGGCTTTTTTATATAGACCATCTTCAATCAGCAGCATTGTGCCCAATAACAATAAAATTCCAATTGAAGATTTCTTAATCTAACAAGTTAGATATAAAATCTTGTAGCTGAAGCATTAGAAGATTTAATTTTAATTATACAAAATGTAACAAAATATTTTCGTTTAAAAATACAAAAATTAAAAGTAAATTCTATTTCGAAAGGATTAGCCGGTAAGACCGTTGCCTTGAGGATGCCCGATTACAAAAAAAAAATGCAATCTTCGCGGAGGGCCCTTTCCTGTCTCCCAAAAATATTGAAAAATACTAATAAATTTGCAAAAAATATAAAACGCCAGCTAAAACAAAAACTACGAATTTTGCAGAATATTGAATTTTGTTGTCTTTCGTCGCCCTATTAATTTTAACCTTCAATACAATTTGTAAATTAAAGCTTTAATTTACAATCATGCTTTTCATATTTAGAATTTAATTAAATCAACAAAGTCTGCTATGACCTCTGCGACGTTAAGATTACTTTTAATCTTTTTTTTTTAATAAAAGTTTTAATTGCTGTCGCCGTACTGTGGCTTAAAATTTGAAAGGCTGAACTACATGACATCTTCTGAAATGGCCCTGAATTTATATAAATGTCACCTTGATCCAAATTAATGAAAATTAAATTAAATTTAATGAAATCAAAATTAGTGTGGTGACTATTTATAAGGATTAAATGGGGCGTGTCATACATCCATACCTCCAGTTTCGTAAGAGCATGGATAATAATTTCCTTCATAAAATCCTTGAAAATGCCAGTATTTGCGAAAAAATACGCCAATTGAAATTTCCAAGTAGAAGTTGCGACGCCAACTTTCTAAAAATAATATTTTACCTGAAACCCAATCAGTATTTAGCAGCGGGTATAGCTGTTCCTCGGCGCTCCTGGACATCACTTATGATATTTATAAAGCCTTAGATAATAATATTCTTGTTACCTTCTCTTTATTAGACCTTCGATAGAATTAATCATAAATTACTTGTTGCAATCTTACACTACATGGTCTTGGAGTCAACGAAGTTCAACTATTCAAATTACCATCAGGGACGGTCTTGGATTTGTCGGTGGAGCTTTCGGCGGTGCCACAGGGCTCTGTTTTGAGACCCATTCTCTATACATTTTATAACAAATGTACTTATCATTTTCTAGGCCAAATTCAATTCAGGTATTGAACACTTATATTCAGATCACTGTTCATTATATATTGATTTCAAAAAGCACAATCTTGAAATACCCAGAAAAAAGTATTATTCTCATTTTTTGAAATAAACGCATTGTGAGTGAATTGGAATCTAATTTTAAAATTGTTTTAAATAACAGTCACCTCCCAATTATTAAGATGTAATATTTGATGCAGATCTCCTCTTCAAAAAACGTGTTCAATAAATGTATTCAAAAAGCATGTGCCTCGCTTAAGACTCTAATAGACATTTATTAAACTTATTCTACGTTCGAACACAGATCCGAACAGACGCGTTTAGTGTGTCTCCGCAATTTTTATAAGGATGGTCAATGCAAAATAATATTGCGTATTTTGGAAATATCGACTTCGGAGAGTTCTCAAAAAATGACGCACTTTGTGATCGGGTGGTCAGTAGATTAAAAGAACCCATTAAAGGACTGCAAGCTGAATAACAACTAGCGGTAACAAACGATAGATAGGAACAACATACAAGAAGAAATAACATTCGGATCACACTGAAAATCAACGATATCCATATTAATATAACGGCTGTCTGCAGACCACTATCGTCAGATTTTCAGTTGTTCGAAAGAGACTAGACTTAGTGCTAAATAAAATCAAAAGCGATATTGGCGTATTAAATAAAAACTCAGAAGTGAATTAATACTTGAATATAGTAGAGCGGCATGTATATAGATCATGCATTGATTGAATTGATCATATATTTGTAAAATTCTGATTCTATAATAAAAGAAATTAAATCGATCATTCTGCGTACTGACGTCACAGATCATTACACAAGCTTGGAAAGCAGCGAACAAGGCAATATAGAAGTAAATGATCAAGTATATAAGAGTATCAACATTGTCTACTATACTTTAATAAATAATTTAAAAGATGCAAAATGGGAGAATATATATAACACGAAAGATGCACAAGCAGCTACAACACGATTTCAAATTAAACTGAAGGAATACTTAGATATACCCAAGGCAAGAATACAGAAGATTTAGAAACAAGAACGGAAATTTAAAATTATAAAAGACAACTACTATAAGAACTTTCTAGCCAAAAATAACGACACAAAAAATCTCACGAAAGGTTCCAGACATGAGAACACCATAAAAAATATAAGATCAACATCAGACATGAAAATAAGTGGCCATAAACAAATATGCGACGAATATGACTGGTAGCGTAAATCCCTGTGCAAATTGTCACTTTCCGAAAAAAAATTAACCGGAATAGTTTATGCCACCCATAACTCAAAATAAATGTATCTTTTGTATTCGAAATTTAAGATCAAAAGGTGCCCCTGGAAAGGACGGGATGAATTCCATAAATATTAAAATGATCCATTAACACATAATCCAACCTCTCCATAACCACCGATATATAAAAAGGGCAGCAGAAAAGAATTGTCTAACTATCCGGCAATTTCATCAATAAGTAACATTCCGTTAGAGTATGGAACTGCCGCCACTCTCTAGTAAACAACCCCGTTATACTGACTTCTTTACGATCGCGAACTATTCTCTTCTCAGAGACAGATCTTGCCTCCGTAGCACACCCCGACGTTATGACAATTAACTATCGCGAACTACCCTGCCTGCTTACCCCCGGAGAACTATTTTGCTAACTGTCCTCGATGTACTGATCTCGGTACTTCCTCCCCTTTCCTTTATTCCTCAAACATATCAAATTCTGGCTTGCTTAGTTGACAGCCATCAAACTATTGTCTCGGGTTTTTTCCAGATTCTGAGGACTACCTTTGTGTACTGCACTAAACTTATTACATCCGACCCTTACTTCGGTTATTTTTTCCAACTGTTTATATTTGGCCAAACGAAATCTGACATTTTTGCGTAATTTTAAATAAATTTTACATTTAAGTCAATTATTAATTATTAATTTTTATGAATGTAATAAATTTTCTGTATTTA
The DNA here is from genome assembly GCA_033557785.1 of Enochrus cinctus. NCBI lineage: Eukaryota > Metazoa > Arthropoda > Insecta > Coleoptera > Hydrophilidae > Enochrus > Enochrus cinctus. The sequence goes on from JAUIMW010001083.1 coordinate 8,650, forward strand.
TAATAAGCTTAACTTTTGACTATTTTTTTGGGTCATTTTATAATTACTGGATAAGTGTCTTTAAGATTCTAGTAATCAATTTTATAAAAAATGTAAATAGATGGACTCATATTTGTAGTAAAATTGCTGAAATTATTGTGTGGTAAAATTTTTTTTTGTTAATTCTATGTATACTGTTAATTTATGTAATATTATTTAAATTTCTTGTCATACCCGAGAGCCAAAATATCACATTTAGAACTGATGTTCGCCAAAATAATCTTCACTCCCCAAAACACAAACTTGAATTATTTAAACGAAGTTTTTCATACAATGTTGCATCGGTGTTCAATAATGTTACGTCTGGTCTTCGGACACCAACTTCTGCTTCTTTTTTTTTTAATACTCTATAGTTTTTCTTCTTTTTTCTTTGTGAGCTATGGACAGGAGAAAACAAGGAGAGCTTTTTAGAATGCATACAATATATTATATATAACTACAAACTAATCTTCATGCGCTTAGCAAAATTAAATAGCAATCTAAATGTTGATATTGGGGGAATTTCTAGGAAAGTATAAATATTGATAGGCAATTACTTACAAATTAAGACATTTCTATTTCTTATATCTCTTTGACACCAAAAAAAAAAATATATATATGATGTATGTCCTCCAGTTCTCCACATTCACAATTAGGAGAGTCCGTAATACCCCTTTTGAAAAGATTGTTTTTTTTTGTTAATAAATCTGCTGCAAAATACTAAAAACTCCCTATCTAAATTTGTTTTACCTTTATACCATGAAATGAGTGAAACCTCAGGATTTATCTGTCCATATATTTTGGATTTTGTCCTAGTGTATTATCGCCACCATTCTTGCCATTCCAAGAGCTTTTTTTATTCATTTTTATTATAGCTTGATACTCCATTGGCATGTCATTTATCAGAGAGTTATTTAATTCTTTCTTGAACAGTCTATCAGCAACCTCGTTTCCATCTACACCCGCATGTCCAGGAATCTATAGCAGCTCAACCCTTTACACCATGTGATGGTTTTCCAAAACAATTTAATACATTTTTGGAATCTGTACAGATTCTAAATTTACTGCTTCTTGGTTGTGAAATTCCAGATACTCAAAATGCTTAATCCAGTCCGCTTTCTTGGTGTTATAAATTCTAGTCGAATCTGCGTTGGTTAAGGGTTCCAGCCTTTTATTTACCAACACAATTTCCAAAATGAGATGATCACTATTGAAATTCTCATTAGAAACTTGAAAGTCTGTGGTCCCGTCCGGCCAATTCGTGTTATTTAATCTGTGTTCAATAAATTCCAATCGTTATTTTGTAGGTATTGGTAGATAACATTACCATTGTTGCAACATCTGTTTGACCCCTAAAATCTGTGATGATAGTTGAATTCTCCCATGATAACAAAAGAGTAGTTGAGGTTTTCTTTAATTAAGTCAAGAAGATCGACCGTTACCCAATGATTTGGAGGGTTATATACTACTGCATCTATTATTCTATTTACCTCTATTATTAAAACCTGTAGGTCTTCTATAATTATTTCTTTAACCATTTTGTAAAGGACCTCTTTTCTGACAACAAAAGCTACTCCTCCTCCCAAACCATTTATTCTGTTTAATATAATATTTGGTTTTGACCAAGTTTCTGCGATACCGAGAATATCGATTTTATTGTCTATGATATATTTGTTAATTTCTTGTTTTTATGGAACAACACATTATGGAACGCTAACTTAATACATTGATTGTTCAGAAGCGTCGTCATCTTGATTTAGAGTGTTAATGATAATTTCATGCAATTTGTTTAACATTTCAGTATCTTGTGAGCTTAGGGGTTGATTTTTTGTGAGGTGGGAGATTATGTTATTAACCGATTGATAAATATTTATCGAGCTTTAGGGTTGTGGCGAAAGAGGGCCTGAATGTAAATTCAAGCGTGGTATTTTTCTTCTAACTTGTGAATTTTGTATTTTAGGACTTATTAATGGACTCACTTGGAGATTATTTGCATTAAAGAAAAGACAATTGGGAGGGGTCTTTTCTGCTACCGCTTGGGCAAATGAAAATTTTTCATTTAGTTTCGTAGGCGAGCTTACTAGTTCGTTATTTTAACTATATTAATTACTGGATTTTTAAGCCTTTTCTCAATTTTTTCCTTGGACAAAGGTTCCTTCCCCTTACACAGATCTCTCGCTTCGAAGAAACTAATGTTGTATGTTGCCATGATTTACTTGATTTTCTTTTGAATGTGGTATTCTTTGTGTTTTTTGTCCAATGGATCATGTTCCTCTTGCTTACAGTGAACGCAGTACCTGGAATCGTCATCGCATTTTTCGCAGATTTTAGATGAACATTTCCCGCAGTGTGGCTGCGACCCCCATTTTTCTTTAGAGTGACCTTAAAAAAGGCACCTTGTGCAATAGTAGTGTTCCTTATATATATACTGTGAAAGGTACAGAAACTTCATACAAAGTAGCGTATTTCGGAAGAGTTGTACCAGTAATAGTAGCCGCCACCCACACCGTAGGGTCGTACCTAACCGTATTATCTTCATTAATAACTCTCTTATTAATTCTCCTAACATTAATTATTTCTCTTCCCCAAATTGTTAACTTTTCTTTAATATTCTTCTATCTCAATTTGCGCAATCCCGCGCAACCGCTAACCGATTTGTTAGGTTATTGCCACCCGGAGCCCCATAATCAAAACTTATAAAACAATTAACTACTTCGTATGCTATCTCAAAAAAGGGTTTTAAGGCACAAAACGAAGCACGTAACCTCCAACCAATAACCTTGAACCTAAAAATTGTTTTGTGTGTTTCTGGTTAGTATATATGTTATTGTTTGCGAGCAGACTCAGTACTATCCATATTTTCTTTTTTTTTCAATATAGTATAATTTCTCTTTTGGGTATGTACATTACTTTTACTGTACTTTATGAACGATAAATGAATTAGATAAAAATAAAATAAATAAAAAATGTTTTGCTACAAAAGTAACGATTTTAAGCCAGCAAAACTTTTTTTCTTGTATTGCTAAAATACATAAACTATTTAGACCTTTTGCTCCAATTGAATTTCTAATACGATTGCAGGTATCGCTCGAAAGTAACATCAACGATCTGACACATTTGCTTTTGAATCAATATATAGCAGTACTAACTAATAGACTGCAAAAAATATAACAAATTATTTTGCATGCGAAATATAGCGTGCAGTACCAGTACAGTACTTTACAACCCTCGGTTAGTTAAATATCGTCTCTAGTTTTTACTAAAAAAAAAGAAAAATTCTCCCGCAGGTAAAGAGAAACTAAACAGAGCTGACCTAGATGAATGATCACAATTTCGCTCACAAGTTCTGCTCGAGTCAATTGTCACCTTCATGCCGTAGTATAAGCAAGAATCGAACAAAACTGAAAATATATATGCCGTGGATTTAAAATGCACTATGTTATTCCCAATAGGATAAGATAGTACGGTACAGGAACGAAGTACGTGAATTTTATAGGTAACATTTGTCACCTGTAACTTTTATTTCGTAGGGAAGTTGGTAAAATATCCCAATGGCAAAAAAATGCGTTGTTAAACTCTGCACAGTAACAGCACACTGAGTAAACTAAAACTATATAAGAAACGGGAATAACAATTAAAAGTAATAAAAAGTACGTAGAAGATATCACAAATTAAACAAATCTTTCTTATTATTCAAGCATTATTTAACAGAAACTTTATTGCACTGAAATCGACCAGACAGTCTGAGCTGGACTTGAATCGTCTGGACAACACTGAATTGGCCTGGACAGGTAACAATTGGACTGAACTGGATTTGATTGAATTGAACTGGACTGGACTCGCTGATCTTTATTCTGTCCCATGGTTTGAAATGTTTGACATGATAAATTTAATTTTTTCTACTACAACCTCACTGCCCTCTATCATGCTCATGCACCGTTTGTAACTTGTGTAATTTCGCGTCCTAGAGTCCCTTGGTTAACTGGTTAACATTAAACTTTTATTTAAACTGTGAAATAAAGCTAAACAAAAGTATAGACGCTCATCGACAGTCGCCAACTCGAATTACTAAAAACAGTTACGTAACTACACTACCTTCGCAGTGCGCAGTGAGAAACGTGCATACCTCAAGTATTCCCTATAAAATAAGACGCCCAAAGCAATCTGGGCAGATTTGAAGAGGTGCATGATCGTTAATAAAAATAAAAATCCCCTTCCATCTTCCTTCAATGATCCAAATGTTATTAATAAATTCTTTTTATCCCTTCAATGGAGCGAACCTCCTGATCAAAGTCTTTTTAATTTTTATTGCAATAACACGTATCCTAATGTTACCTCAACTCTAGTTTTTCGGGAAATATCAGAAGACGAAATATAGGCTGTCATCAATGCAATGTCGTGTGGCGGTGTGGGGGCCGACGGGGTTAGTTTATTAGTGTTAAAAATGTGCTATCCCTTTATTCTTACATACCTAAGGCATTTGTTTAACTGCTTTATCTCCTGTAGTATGCTTCCGAAAGCTTGGAAGGACTCAGTAGTAGTTCCGATTCCCAAGTGTCAGAACCGTCAGAAGTGAGGGATCTGCGTCCCATTAGCATTTTTCCCGTTCTCTCTCAGCTGCGCACCCACCTCGCTTCAAATAATATCTTGCCGGCAACTCAGTCAGGCTTTCGTAGTGGCTATAGATGCGCGTCGGCTCTTCTTAACGTCACCGATGATATACTGACAGAGATGGATGATGGAAATTTTATGGTATTGATCTTGCTCGATCTCTCCAAGGCTTTTGACAGGGTAAATCACAAACTCTTTTCCTTTTCTTCACTACATTGGCCTTGGAGTTGATACGGTGCAGTCATATTTTAATGGTAGACGTCAGGAGACTCGATTGCCTGCTGGGACTGTTTCTGCGTCGTCTGGTGTGATATAATAATAATAATAATAATAAATGAGTTTATTGAATAAAAAAGAAAATGATGGTACATTCATAGAGAAAAATAAAAATTAAATAAAATACAAGCAATTATTTAAATACTATTTACAATATGAAAATAAAATATTTCCAATCAAGCCTTGATTCGATTCAATCACATTAGTGATTGCCTCGCTCTTCCATCAATG
>JAUIMW010001084.1:0-13781 GCA_033557785.1 Enochrus cinctus
GTCATTTGTTACTGTGTATATAATTTTTGCCAAAAAATTAATAATAAACTATTGTATACTGTAAAAAAATAAGTACATGGAATCCTATTGTTTTCTATTATAAAGTGCTCAATACAATTAATCACCTTTAAAATAGAATGAATCATTCTTTGACAAAAATCAAATACAACTGATACATGACTTAGTGAAAAACATTTAAGTAATGTACTCTATATAATCAGTACAGTTTTATAGAAACTACTAGCCGTTTTTATAAAAGGCTTGTTAAATTTTTACAGTAATTACTAGGAAATGCAGACCTATTGGCAGATATTCAGCGGCAATTATTTTTAGAGAGGGTGTCACATTTTTATATGATACTGATTGTTATATTATACACTTAACTGGTTAATTTCTGTATAAATATACATAAAAATATATTACAAAGTAATTCCTAAGCTTTCGATCAACTTTGTGAGGGGTCAAAATGTAGAATGTTTTTAATTAATAACAAATTACATTGAAAAATTAAAATGTTTACTCTGTATATATGACGGTGTATTTGTTAAATGAATATTAATTGTATGTTAAATTATCTATTTTAAGATTGCAACTAATATTTTCATTAATTTTAATATATACCGTTGGCACTAATTTTATTTAACGACAATAATGGAGTTTTTCGACGGCTGACGCTGCCAAAGAGTAGTTAAGTACAGAATGTAACATGAAGTGCCTTAAAGGATGAACATCTAACAATTTAATCTTGTTAAATAATTTTTGTCTGTAATTCTAAATAAAATTTAAAAAAATCTAAAATCTAATTTTTTTCTTTTTGAAAACAATAGTTTTAGAAATAAAAAAATGTTTCAATGTTATTTGAAATAAATAAAAATTTAAAATACTTGCACAAATTTCCTTCGGAAGTCATAAGAGTACCACTTTTGATAAACCTATCTGAATAGTGCTCATAATATTAAAAACTATATAATTATAAAAAAAAACAAAAATAACTCAGTAGATTTAAAATGTAGCAGCGAAAAGGGTAAATATAAAACTTATAGTCAATGCAATAGTTGGGACATTTTTTAACTTATGCTTTGCAAAAAAAGTAAAAATATACAATATTATAAAAGTGTAATAATTTAGTCAACCGTTAAAATATAGTCAGTCCTAATAAATTATTTCATGTGGTTCGAGGTTTTTTCACAAAAGGTCTCGAAACTGTATAAAAAACAAACTTCCGATATGTCGTAACGTGAAAAATTTCAACGGTACGTACTCGTTACTGGTTTTTTGTTGGTGATTTGATAACCCTGGAAACGTGCTTGCTTCCAAACGGAAGCAAAATAAATGAAAGTTGATTTCGGACAAGAAAACAAACAAACGAAAATTTATACAGAAACGGAATCGGCAATAAGTGACAGAATGGGAAATAATAACGATAACATGTCGTTTATGTATCTGTTTTTTTCGGATAGCTATTTGCAATAGTAATTTAGTGAGTTTGCTGAGGCAACATTTGTCACCCGGTTCGACACGCTTTTATCTGGTAATGCAATTTAAAACGGGCGCCGACAGCCCTCTAAATTAATTACAGAAGTGATCACGTGACGTGACACGCGTTCACCCACATGCATACTTGTTTACGGCTACGAATTTGGTTCAGGTTTGCAATTAAAATTGCGGTAGGAGAATTGTTCAGTTGCATCCTGCCCTGATTAATTCATATGCGGTGCGTATTTGTGTACAAGTATCACGCAAATTACCAATTACAATAACATACTAACACATATATGGTAGTGTAATGGTGCTGCCTCATTAAATTGCTAGTTCCGGACGTTCTGAACTCTTATGTGGAATTGCAATTTACCGCAACAGTTGAGTATTTATGTGTAGTTAAATAGCTAAGGGAGAGTTACGCCGATAACTATTAGTGTCATTTATTATTGGTAATATTTCATAAATTAGTATGAACATTAAGAATAATTGAGAAATTAACTAATTAAAAGATGCTGGACCTTAAATCCTTCATTTATCTTTTTGTTTACTTGATGTTTGCTTATCATGAGCATCAGTAAGGTCTATTGTTAGTTTTCATGGTATCAATCTTTTGAACGAACATTCAGATATTTCTAGCACAACCGATCGATTTAAGTAAGATTTTGAAGTCCATTTAACACTTATTTAAAATTGGGATCAGAAGTTTTAATGCATACATCCAATTTTTCCAGTTGCATTACAATTATAGTATTAACTATAGGTTTGTTCGGGCGGCGATTTCATACGATTAGGTGCAAGCGCATGATCACATAAGCATTTGGGGAGAACATGGTTTGAAAATACTAGTACTTATTATTCCTTTCAAACGGTTTGCTAATGGTCAGAACAGTTTTTGAAAATATTAGAATCTGAGAATTTGAAACATTGTGGGTTAGCTACTTTTTCTAGTTCTTTGTTTTTAGTATAATAAAATTTTTATCTTTCTTTATAGCCTCCAAAACGTTATTTCTTTGTGTCCTTTTTTCTGTTATTTTCAGTTGAATTGCTTTGCCTTTCAGTTAGATCAAAGCTAGTGTTTTATACAATTATAAAACCATCACAAATCAAACCTTATATTATATTAGATGCTAGTTAATCTCTTCGTTAATAACGATCCTGTTATCGTTGTAATAACGTCCGAAATATTTAAAAACTTGAAAATATTTTGCGGATACAACATTTTCTGCTGCAATAAAACTATTGTCATAAAGAAACGTAGATTTATATTCATAATGTCAAAAATTTCAGCCGGTTACTAGTTGTCAAACTTAAATTAATTAAACAAAAAATACATATGCAAACCGTTCTTTCTGCAGTTTCGTGAAGAGCGGCTTGTTTCTTCTCTTCTATTATTGTTGTCTTGTTTTAATATGTAAAAACAACGTCTGCAGGTCTTTTCTTTTATTTTCGTAGTTCATGTTACTGTTGACGTCACTATGGCTAGCACAATGTATCTATCTTTATGCGAACGAATTGAATAATTGGGTATATTAAAAGTTATTTCAGTGGAATCAATTTTATAAAAATTAAGTTCGCTCGTGATATTACCTTCTACCATTCTATATAGATAAATTAAATAATTGATAGGAGAGTAAAAATAGCAGATGGAGGTATATGGTTATTTGGTTTTCATGTTATTGAATAATAAAAAACTCCATTATTGGATTTTCATTGAACCTTCATAATAGTGAATAATTATTGAAATATTTTCCAGAAACTCGAATCTATGCTATTTGCGAATTTTCCTGTACTATGGGCAATTTAGGAAGATTATTTCTTAACTAATTATTTTGTTCAAACATAAACTCAATAAGAAGCTTTTTAGAAACTGGAATTCGGAAATTAACTGAATTCAAAATGAGTTTTTTCATAATAAATAAAAAACTAATAAAAATTACCAGAAGCATGACAATTTTATAGAGTTATTAATGAAACTATCAAAAGCTAATACCACTAAGTCATAGTCCATAAAATTTGAGGAAATAATAGCATATATAAAACATTTATTAGAAAACATAAACAATATAATACAATCTATCTATACAATCTAAAATTGCTATATAGAAAACTGAAACCGAAAACACCTTTAAATAAAAATGTAATTTGTCAAAAAAAAGGACAATCTAAACAATGCCTTTATAAAAGAATGGAATCACAAAAAAAGTATTTTAGGAAAAAATAATAAGAGCACATCACTTAAAAACATTTCTTAGAAACAAAACACTCCCTAATGTTAAAATTATGGACACGTATCCCATGGAAAAAAACTAAAAAAATGTTAAAATAAGAGACAAATCACATGTAAATTCAAAAATATAATAAAATTATGTACATTAAAACAATAAAATTAATTGTCAAATTAAGAAAAAATACAAATAAACAAATACAACCCCGTAAAGTCGAAATAAATAATAAATAATAATTTGCCTCCAATAAACATATTAAGAAACCATGCAAGGAATATGAACAAATAAAACAAAAAAATGTTTTCTGTGTATTTAAATAATAATTAAAGTTAATTACAATGTAGAAACAGGATAAAATGAATGGAATTTTAGAATTAATGTAAGTACTTTATGAAAAATATATACGAGATAGCAAACATCTGTTTTGCGGAAAAAGCTCTTTTGAACATATTATTCTGTGTATTTAGCTTTAAGACTTATTTTTAGGGATTTGTGGTCTTCTTTATGAATTGAAATAAAACTATTTTCTTAACTACTGTTTGAATAGTTTCGAATTAAATTATCAAAAATTAGGGGGAGGATTGATATAGCAAAAATTGAGAATTTCTGAATATATCTAAAGTGAAATGATGAATCACGTATTGTTCTCGACAAATAATTAATTAATCTAACAATTAAATGTAATGTATATCTAGCATCATATTTCTAATAAAATTCACTCTCTTTTTGTATTAATATTGCTCACATGTTAATATCTAGATTATAGATGTTTTTGATAGGATTCAATAATTAAAAACTCAAAACTTGATGTACAAAGAAACATTTTTGAACAATTGATTAATTTCAAAATTTGACAATATAATTTTTGAAAATCTCTAGAATAATCTCAATTTTGGTTGTTTATGTAATAAAAAAAACTTGGCATTTCTAGAGTTTCATTAAATTTCCCCTTTGATCTATTACCATTGAATTGTTAGAATAATTTACCCGAATAGTACTAATATTTAATAAGATTTATCAAATGCTTTTTGTACGTATAAGGTTGCGTATTTATTTTCTATGATTCATTTAGTTATAAAAATTGTGAGGTGGTCAATTTGCTACTTAAAAAACAAATAATTTAAATTATTTTGCACAATTAACACCATTATTAACAAAATCTTGTTAGTCACAAAACATTTATCATGAACACATGAATACGCTTTGAGTTTGAATAACTAAAAATTTTAGATACAGAACACAATTTTAATGTGAAACATGTTACATACATGAAAATCAATTATAACATTAGCTGTTAAGGTACAAAAAATTTAGCACAAAATTATATGTATTTTTTAATTGTTTTATAGCCTCAGGTTCTCATAGAATGAAGTTGTCTAGAACCACAATAATTGCAATTCCCATTTTTCAGGGCAAACACCCGAAAAAATATTTTTGTGTTAATTTTTATGCTTCTGATGAACTTTACTGGAAAGATATTCATTCAATACTCAAAAGGTTTTGGCTGTTATATTGCGTAGAAAACTATCCATATCTTTATGAAATGCATTTGTGGATTTTATACACAATTTAGTTTCTCACGTGCCTTGTATAACGTTTTCTTTCAATTCTGCATTAATTTCTTTGAACAATATCGAAAACGTAGCAAGCACATTTCGTTGTGATTAAAATTTAAAAAAATTGTCGAGTTGTTCCCTAAAAATCACACATTACTTAAGCAAGATGGAGCAGCAAGATTCCTGATCATATTTTAGAAACTTGTAATTATCATTGACAATGGGAGGTTAGTAAAAAATTATTCCCATCGGCGGGTATGTGTAAGACATTTATATAAAAATATAATAAAGAATAATTGCTTAATACTTATTGTGTCCAAATTTCACAGCTTCACAGTAAAAGTAATAATTGCTCATAAAATATGGTAATTAATAAACCATTAATCGAACCGTGAGAGAAGTAAAAGTCTTGAAATGTGTTTGCTAGTCTTGTTTTTGAGTTGTAAATATCTATTTCTTTTCCTAATGCTTATACGAGCATCGTATTACTCTTACCACACTTAGCAAACAACATCACTGCACGTTTGCAATATTGAACAAAATACTTTCAATGTATAAAAGAAATCAATTGTATCAGTTCTAAAGGAAATTTGAAATATTGACAATAAAAAATAAATATTCCTTAATTCCTAAAAAATACTATTTTTAATATTTATCGGCTTACTATCTCTTCTTCTTTTTATTTTGCATTATAAATTAGTTCAGTACAGTTTGTTGAAAAATTGGAAGCATCCCAACAAAAAAAAAATACAATTTTCAAAATAGTGTTTCTTTAAAAAAATTAACAAAAAAAAAGAAAAACCAGAAATATTGTTTTTGTGTTAGAACATTGACAACAAATTTCTTTTTGGCAAATGATCATTAGCGAGGAACCTCTTTAACTTAAATGGCGAATCAATAATTACCCTAGAAGTTGCTTTTAAGAAAAATATAAATCATTCATAATTAGTAATATAGAAAAACGTAAATTCCCAAGAATGACATTTTTTTAAAAATGAATATATTTAAAATAGAATTTTTCTTTTCTGAGCATTATAAAAACAGTATTGTTTGAATGCATGTAAGTAAAGTTACCCTGAAATATTGGTTATCATTGAAATCGGAAAGTGAATAGAAAATTATGTCTCTTAAAGATCAAAGAGTAATAGTGATTGAAAAGTAAATGCCTACCTGTTACAAATATATGTTTTATGTCGTATTTAAATGTTTCAAGTTAGAGGAACAATCATTGCCCTAGGTTATTAAAAATAATTGAAAAAGAAACACTAGTCTATTGTAAATGATCAAAAAAAGCTTGAAAACATGGAATATTTAATTAAAGAAAATCTCAGAAGACTGCTATAAACATTATGCGCATACTAAACCTCAAAGAACTTCTACATTACATTACACATTAAAAACGCAAAAAAACAAATTAAAGCTACAATGCACTTAAATGCTACAAAGCTATATAAGATTTTGCCATTTTATAATTTTAGGGATACGCTACTTCCTCAGCATCCATGAATCTCACGCCACTGAATAGTAAACTGCACAAGAAATGTTGAACACGCGTCTCTGTAAGCCCATTCTCCGACAAATCCTACCAATTAAATTCCATATATACAAAATCTAACCCATTCTAAGCTTATCTTATTAATATTTTAAAGAGTAAATAAAAATCGCCACTGTTAACACACATTTATACAAAATAATTATTATTGATAGACTCAGATATTTAGCACCAATGATTTCATCATTTAAATGTGAAATAGTAAAAAAATGTTTGGCCATAAGCTATTAAAAAATAAAATTCTTAGATGTGTGGCTAGAACAACCAACTAGAGTTGCACTTGCCAACCACTGCACACGAGCTCATCTACCCTTTTGCGTAGCTTTCGAAGGAAGCTTGTTGAACATAGTGCCATCCTTGGCATTTCTATTCTGCCCATCAGAAGAGTCCAAATAAAAAAAAAATAGAAACTGTCTTCCTTTAATTGTTATATGAAATAATTTTACAACGGTTCTCCCGTTTTATGTGCTATGTTTTCCTTTAATAAATATTTTTTTCTATTGACTTTCTATATTAAATTGTACATTACTTTTTTTGCCTATTTTTGGGCTCAAAATTGTGACTAATTTATTATTTATCCCTTTAATTATTCTGACATTTATAAACAAAAAGAAATGTCCATCCTTCAACCTAGGATGAAAACCATTGAATGTGTCTATTATATCACGTAAATTTTTCTTTTGAGTGATGTCATCAACAAATTTAAAGTAGAAGGATCTCAACTTTTGAAGGATTCTTTCCCCTAAATGTTCCATTACTAAGTTCGCACAAATGGCACTTGTAGCTGATGTAAGTAGTTTCTTTTTTCATTAATGGTGCTTATAAATATAAATAAATATTGTTAAAAGAAACCAAAATTCTGATTGAAAATTAAAAGTAACTCCCAAAGCTTTTAATCAGCGTCAGGAGGAAATATATATAAAATGGTTTATATAAAATCTGTTAAGTATGATTTTAAATATAAAATGAAAATTCGAAGTACAAGAACATATTTTCAAACTCGAAATAAGTCAACAAGAAAAAATAAAGCTAAAAGCAATGACAAATTAAAAATAACAATTCTTGATTATCTTCAATCTGGTAGATCAAGTAGGTCCAAATACCTTTCATTTGAATCAAAACCAAAAAAGAGAACAGAACAATTCCAGGTGTGTGTTTTATTCTTACAGAAACTAGGGAGAAAGCCAAAAGGGTATGACTGTAAATGAAGCTGAAACTTCATCTTAAATACCGCATCATAAAACAAAAATGTATAGATTCATCAATGGATTGAATTGGAATCAAAAGACTACTTTAGAATTTACATCAAACCATTCTGATGTATTTAAAATCCAAATCAAAACCAATGAAAAAGGCCAAATAAATCCAAACTAATTAAACCGAATGAAATATAAAAACAAAGTTATTATTCGATTCCTCAAAATTACAACTAAATTCTTCAGTCAACTGCAAATTAGTACAACCAAACTTAATGAAAAATTGAAAATGATTATTCAGTATAAGGTACAATTGCAGTTTAAAAAATACACAAAAATAAAGAATAAAACTAAATTCAACTTCAAATAAAATTCTAAACAAAATAGAATATAATCAAACCAAAATAGATTATTTCAATTCAATAAACAATTTTCAAAACAAAGAACTCAATCAAAATTAAGACGTTTAAATCTAAATTGAATTTCAATAAAAAAAAACCAAATACGAACTAAAAATGAAAACAAAAAAATTTTCATAAACAATCTCAAATTAACAAACTTAAATTAAATTACAAACGTTAAAAAGTATAGCTATAAGCTAAGAGGCATCTAAAAGCCAAATAAATAAGTTTTTTGTATAGTTGAAAAGATTAAATTTCTTGTGTGTGGGGCATATTTATATAATTAGTTGGGAGACGTTTGTGAAATTATTTTTGTATATTAATTACTCCAAGTAAGCACAACTGAATTTATTATTCAAATTATGCAAATTTACATATAAATGAATTACATAATTTCAAATTTACTGCAGGTAAACATGTTTAATTTCAATTAACATAACTGTATGCAAATATGTGTAGATTAAATTATGGACGGTGAAAAAAAATCAATTAGCCTTCAGGAAAGCTACTGGAAAATTGTTATACATGTTGTTGAATATAAATATGTTTATAAAAAACTCGGAACTTCGATGTTCCACATTTTAAGGGTGCATAATTTTGTTTAAAATTAAACCAATAACACGAAAGTTTTCAATACGGTTTAATCAGAACCTCATTTTAAATGAATGTATCCTTTATTATTTGAATATCACCCTACTAAATTAAAATAGGATGTTTGTTATGAAAATTACTGTTTGAACAGGTTGTTTTATTCATTCCTGGAAACCACTTGTCATTTAAACTTTTCAGCTTTTCGGCAAAGTTTCGCTGGCTGCAGTTTCAGTTTAATTTCAGTCTTTTAATATTTAAATTTTACAAGTTTTATTAAACATACTTCAGGAATTTCTTAATATGCTCACCGAAAAGTACGCGTTTTAATTAAAGGAATCTTACTTTATTGAATTAATTAATGTTTTTGAATTAGAGGAAATAACTCATAAGACTTTTCGTTACACTCTTCGCATTTTTCTAAACGTAATATTACTAAGAGATACATCTTCTATAACTGAATTAAGTGCATGTTATAATATATTTTTAACATAAAATTGGCTTTAACCAACAGCTGCATAAAAGTGTGGATATGTAAAGAGTAATATACTATTTACTACATCCCTGAAAATTACGCGCCTCTTCTTAATTCTTAATACATTCATAAACTGTTTGATAGTTCTGAATTAATTCGAGTAATATATATTACAATATAAATGCAGTTTTATAGAAACTCTTTATAGAAAAACTCATAGAATCTAAAATTATAAAATATACTATGAATAATTATGAAAATGATTAGAGTGGAAGTATTACTATACCTGGTAACCTGCAACAAATTGTCTTGTAATTCGAAAATTAAGGTTGACAACATCTGAGCGGGTTTATTAACATAGTTATGATACTTTAATGGAGCCGTAAAAGGATGTGGACTTACAAAGCGTCTCCTTGGTATAACGCTCGGGATTCCGGTACAGATTCATATTCTGAGAATAAGGCGCATAATTCAAACCGTGAAGTATATTAAATACTCCCGTCCTATGCGGAGAATATAAACGGCTCGTATACTTTCGTTTTCTTGTAAAATTGCTTTGTTTAATATAATTATCTTCCTCGCTCTAACGCGTTTACATAAATAATGCTAATTTTAAAATTACTTCCGTAAAATTTAAGGCTCTCGTTATATACAACATAAATACTTAATTATTATCATGCGTAAAAATACTACCTAAACTTTTACAACGACTTTATTTTAATAACTGCCCTTTTATTAAATTTTTCGCCGCTGTTAAAGTTTATATATGGAGCAAACTCCGAGATGAAATGCTCATTGTGAGCTTCTAGCTTTAAAAATGACTGTATGGACGCTTAAATATTTAACGATCTATGAATAATACTGCCTATTTCAACTTTGGTTAAATTAATTATTTAAAAACTTTCCGCGCAAGCAGTCATTAGTTAAATAACAGTTACCAGTTTTATTACGTTAGACGTCTTTTCTATTTTCATTAGAGTAGTAAAGGGTGATAAAATTTTAGAAATTACAAAATGCAAAATTTAATAATAGTTAAGTTTTGTCACCCATATGAGTGAGAAGTAAACTCATTTAATTTTGTTAGCAGTAATTAAATTAATATATAATATAAAATAAAGGGTTATGTAATATTGGGACTATATAAGCAAATCAATAAGAAAAAAATATATAATAATTACTGACGTGTCTTAGATAGTGGAAATGAACATAGACGAAATTTAATTTTTTTCGCCACAAAAATAAAATGCTGCAAAAGTCTCCTCTGCGACCACAAAAAGTATTTTAATAAAAGTCAAAATAAAGTGTTCTAGTAACCGAATTTAACATTCAAGAAACACCGGAAAAAGGAAACGATATTTACAATTCCCTACGCATAGATACTTATAAATGTTAAACGCTTTTCCATTTCAAATATTGAAAAACTTCATTTTATTTTATTGTTTCCAGTCAGCAGCACGAACACCTTGGGACGTATCTTTCTAAATGACGTAGAAAGCTTTAGAATTGGAAACATATATACTTAAGAGACTATTGCATTGCCTTTATATTGTAGAAAACGTATTTCTAGAAACAAAAATCCCACACAAAAGGCATCACAAAACAGACCATAAATTGTTTCCCATTTATGGAGTAATGTGAGGGGCAACATCACAAAACAGTAGCAGTGACATAATTTCATTTGCATAAAAATTAAAGAAAAACACAAAGGATTTATCAGCGTGACGTTAAATTACAACACGCTGTTAAAATAAGTTCATTTGATGAACTTGTACTTTCATATATATTCAGGTCTTGAGTGACATTTTGACGCATTTACATAATGGCTCCTCTTCTTTATACGCTTAATGTAAAATTCGCATCAAGTGAATTGCGTTATATTACGAGGTTTGAGGGGAACAGAGAACCATAGAAATAATAAAAGTACTGTTTCGCATTCGAATCAAAGAGAATACTCTTCTAATTCGACAGAGATTTTCAGTCAGTTTTACTTGAAGAGCACGTTTTCAAACACAAGAATTCCTGCAGGAGTTAGACACATCAAAGAAAATCAAGCAAATTATGTTGTACTTGGCAATATTGTAAACATATATGTAAATTAAACAAATACATAAGATATCTACTTTATTTCAGTTTTCTCAGTATCTTGGAGATGTAGTATTTGTATTTAAATAATTGAGGAATCGTGCTCTTTTCTCCACACAATTTAATATTAATGCTTAAGTATGTAACATGTTTGAATTTATTATATTTTTCATGCATTATTAATATTTGTATTTTTGCATTTAAATTGACCCACATATTACATTCTCTCCAATAATACGTGGCGGTATGCATTAAATTTTGAAGTTAACATATGTTAATATAATTTTATGATAAAACTCATTTAGTATGATTAATTCTGTTAAAATGAGCTTTAATAATTATCTGAAATAAAGCTAATTTATATTTTTTTTTGTATTCTACAAAAAGGGCAGTAAACTTTTGCTGACTGGCTCTTTGAAGTTTGAAAAGTATCTCAATTAATATAATAGTAAAGTGACACTGAAGGCCTATAACATCTTCTACAATGAACATAGAGAATAAAGAGGGAATAATTAATAAAGCTGAACTAAAGTTGGTAGTGGATAAAATTTTCT
This sequence comes from Enochrus cinctus, assembly GCA_033557785.1. Classification (NCBI taxonomy): domain Eukaryota; kingdom Metazoa; phylum Arthropoda; class Insecta; order Coleoptera; family Hydrophilidae; genus Enochrus; species Enochrus cinctus. The sequence continues at coordinate 12,112 of JAUIMW010001084.1, forward strand.
TTGTGAAAACCGTACTGAAGACAATAGCCGGGTGTATGCGTTGCTCGGTTTATATAAATCAAAGCATTGAAACTATGAATTTAATTATAATTCTGCCAATACAGTGAAATAGGAGTGGAATAATAAATAAAGGAGTAATAATACCGAGCGAGTAAGAAGGGCCTAAGGATATCAAACGTACTGAATACAAAAGGAGCTTGCAAATAAAACGTTTGAAAAGAGACAGTTCGTGTGGAAGGCGAACGTGACCAATAACCACTTCTGCTTATTGTTACGCTCAAAATGAATTGCTACCAAAATGCAGTCTTTTATAATTGTATCATCCGCAACTTTTATCAAACTCTTTGCCTTTTCTAGAGAAGTATTTTATATTCCAGTCTCACGATAGACCATGTTTTATATGCACATGTATTGCTATTGGAATTTTTCTCACAAACGTTTATGCTATTCTTGCAGAAAATGCATATTATATTGAAGACTTTTTACAATTTTATTGGAAAATTATATGCTTTTGTACTATAGGTATGCTGCTTCATTGAGAAATAAAAAAACAAATTATATAAAATTTAAAAATATTATATAAACATTTTTATTTTACATAGATTTTTAAATTATCTTGTATCCTTTTGTATTTGTATGAATAGTTTCGCTAGAAACTACATACGTCCAGACGCGAAACATGACTTGGCTGAAGGGCAATTGTACTTTTCAGGAATTAATTATAATAGAATCTACATTCAATATATCTATTTCACATCACACTGAATAAAAACGGTTTTGCTGTCCTTTTCTATAGAATGAATCTATCTCACTCCTATCGGGAATAATTTGAACTATAAAGCACTTACAGCCAGAGAAACTCTGCTGACAATGACAGTTAAAATATGTTTTAAAAAACCATTTAAAAGTTTATAACAACCTTATTTTAATGGTTTAATGAAAACAAGAGCTATTACTATGTGCTATTTTCAGCTTTTAAATAATGGAAATTTCATCACTTTTACGAACAAAACATTTATTGGAAGAACGACTTGAACATGAAAAGTGTTTCTGTTTATAATGTTTTTCAAGAATTGTGTTGAAAACAATAATTTGTCTAAACGTGAATTTTTCTATTTATTAACGATATGTTTTGTTGGAAGAAGATATTTTTCTTCATTTTTCCTGTCTTTGCATTATATATTTTTATTTTAATTAAGAGTTGTTAAAAAGAGAGTGAATTTTGAGTTAAACCATTAAGGAAAGGAATCAAGTATCTTAGTTAATTTAAATACAAATTATTGGATTTGGTCGATGATGAGACATTCTTTCATTTTCTACCTAATCTAGTAATTTGTAATTTCATAATATTACTAGATTAATTTTCTTTTAATATGTTTGTGCGTTTGACCACAGTGGAACAAAATCTATTAAAAACGTACGTTGTATACGAATTATCATTCATGCTTTTACGATGACACCATTTAGGGCCATCTGCAGTTTTAGCGTTGAAATAACCAATAATTATTTCTAAACTTCTATTTAATGAGGATTATTAAACCCTTTTTCAGATCACATTACACATGGGCTGAAAATTCCAGGGTCTAGCAAAGATTTTCTTCTTTAAAAATTGGGTTTATTCATCAATACCAACAAAACAGATGTGACATTTTCATGACAATATGTTTTTT
>JAUIMW010001085.1:0-13781 GCA_033557785.1 Enochrus cinctus
CAGGTCATGGTAAACAGAACTCTATAAAGTAAAGTAACAAAAATAAAAACGTCTGAAGAATGTTTGATATAATTTTAGTAGTGTACCTCTTATACCTACTGCGTTGAGTTTGTCTATCAGTATTTCATGTGAAATAAAGTCTGTCAACTGCTATTGCTAGATCTATAAATATTAACAAAAATTTTTCTTTTTTATTTCTTGAACTTATAACAGTTAAAATAAATGAACTTATTCAACCTCTTCCAAAGGTATCCATTGACTTAAAATTATACTTTGACTGAAGTATTTATAATGGTTGCAAATATATGTATTTGTAGAAACCTGAGCCTGATTCTGAATTTATAGTTGCTATGTCATTAGCATTTTACAGCCTCCAGTAATTTTTTTGATTTGTTATACATCGTAGTATGTATATTGTATATACAATGTTATACTTGTAATATTTGCCCATTGTTAATTTTATATGTTTATTAAAGACGTTTCTTAATCTTCTGTATTCCATCTAGTAGATATTGGGGTTCTTTAACACTATTTGCTTCATTTTATCTCCTGTGCGTATACTATTTATTAGTTATCAACGGTTTAAGTTTGAAAATCGCTTTGATTTTAATTCGGTTATATTTTCCCAGTTCGCCTTAGCGATACTATTTGTTAATTTTTTATAATTAATTTGATTTGCTGCTTGTTAAGCTAATCAGGCTATCGATATGATCGTTTTATCAGTTTGAAGAATATGATTTAATACTCTCCCTTACGGACTCACTTTAGTTTTTATAAAAAAATTTGATCTACACAAGACTCACTACTTTGACTCACTCTTGTGGGTTTATGGATGCAGGATATGTGTAGATACTCCTCTACTATATTTTAATCAAGTTTTCTATAGTATATATATATCACTAATCAAAACTTTTATATCTTGTTAATTACTGTTTAATTTAGCATCTTATTCCTCAAAGCTTGGACATCAATGAATGGTGGTTTGTAGACAGCAGTAATAGTTGATTGTCATTGAAAAGAAAAGTTTTTGGTATTTTTAAGGTTTCTATTTAACCATTTATTTATTAAGTGACAATTACATCATTTTAGCTAAAATCATCTTTCTTATAAAATATTTCTTGATTGTGCAAGATCTGGAAACAGTAACAGTTCTTTAAAGTTTTTGTTAAGGCTTTTCATTTTTGAATGGAATATCTTAAAGTTTGTAAGTTTGGGCGGTAATAAATCAATAAATAATTGTTAGGTATTGCAAAATATTGTTTCTGTATGCTCGTTGGCACTCTCCCACAGTCCAAGTGCATAGTCATTTAGTTAAACTGTACTTTGGTTGCAGTATAGGTAACAGCATTACTATAGAAAATAAAAAAAAATGATGTAATAATGAAAATGAAGCCAAAATAGATTGTATTGTAACGAACGATTTCCGACCAAACATGGAAAAAGAACGCAATAGAAACGAATCGAAAATCTAGAAATTATAGATTGCGAATTTACTATATAACTCATCGCATGGGAGTGAGACAGCAGTTAGCCGGACAGTCGTTAGGAAGTGAGCTCGGAAAGCGACAAAAGAAGCCACCAGTGGCGCGCCTTATAAATATTTACCAGTCGTGTTTATTATAAAAAGTAAATAATTTCATTTAGTTTATTAATTGTAAATAATTAGTGTAAATAGTTTTAAATATAAATTTACTTAAATAAAATCTTTTATTAACCCCACGAACGTAACATTTGGTGTCAGGTGTGGGGTTAAATAAGTAGTATCGTGTAGCTTAGTATAAAAATGGCTCCACCAAAGAAAGAAAGACAAGAGGTCCCGCGTACAGCAGAAAATGCTGCAACAGTCGTAGACCCTGTTATGGCGATGCTGCAAAGTATAATAGCGGAACAGAAAGCCGCGCTAAAAGTTCTGGAAGAACAGAAGAAAGTTCTAGAAGATAAAATGGAAGAAGAGAAGACTGCTATGGCAAGACTAGAGAAAGTTCTAGAAGAGAAAATGGAAGAACAAAAGACCGCTCAGAAGCTTCTTGAATATAAAATCGACAGCCAACAGAAGCTTCTAGAAGAAACAAAGGCAAAACAAGAAAAGATTCTAGAAAATAAAATCGATGTTCTAGAAGGGAGAAAAGAAGATCAACAGAACTTTCTAGAACAGACAATTGGTGACCAGAAGAAAGCAAACAATTGGCGAGCAGCAACAGTTTCTCGAAGAAAAGCTGGAACAACAGGAGCATTATCTGGTGAGGAGAATGGACAGCAAGTTCGCCGAGATTGATAGAAGGTTTTCACAGCTTCAAGTCACAAAAAGTAAAGGTTCCGAAATTTGACGGTGCTATCAACTGAACCATCTACAAGAAGGTCTTCAAGCAACTTGCGGAACACAACAGCTGGAACATGCAAGATAAATTTACTAACCTAATGGTGGCTCTGCAAAGTGGAGCCATGGTTATTGTGCAAACACTAAATTCCGCAAGTTACAAAGACCTGGTGCGTGCCATAAATGCTCGATATGGAGATGACCATTTACAGCCTGCTTACATCACACAATTTCAGAACCTAAAGAAGAAGAGCAAGGAGACCATTCAATAGTTCGCGGCAGAAGTTGAGAAGGCAGGTAAACTAGCCCATGGAGATCTGTCTGAGGTCACCTTGAATAGAATGATTCTTTAAGTGTTTGTATCAGGCCTAGACGAGCCGAACATGACACTTGCGGTGATGATGGCGGGTAAGAAGAACTATTGGGAAGCTGTTGGAGTTGCCTTGAACTAAGAGGCGTCCCAAAAGTCTCTTCGTCCACTTTATAAGATAAGGGACCTAACCGCAAAAGAAGTTGACGATACCATCCAAGAAATCCACTCGGCACCAGCCATCTGCTTCTTCTACAAGAAGGAATGGCACATCAGAGCTCGTTGTCGACAAAGGAAGAAGGACTATGGCAACGAGAAGGACACGATCAAGAAGACTGAACATCGTCGTCGTGGTGCCGCTCATCGGAATGCTCTTTCGAGAAGACCATGTCCTGATGACTTGAAGCACTGCAAAAGAATCGAGAAGAAGGAAGTCCTGCAGCTGGCACAAGTGGAACTGAGGCCGACCGTAGTGAATATGGAGGGTTTTTGCGAAGAGCAGAGAAATGATGGAGAGATTGGACCCATTTACGAATGGAAACTTGATGGGAGACGTCCCGTATGGGTTGAAATATCTGATATGCCCAGGGGTGTGAAGAACTATTGGGCGCAATGGGACTCCCTAGTGGTAGAAGATGGACTTTTGAAGAAGAGCCTCGAGAGCCAGGACGGAAGTGACGTGACCAAACAGTTGGTGGTTCATGACGGGACTGCTGGAGGTCATCTAGGTGTTAACAATAACTTGGACAAGTTGAGATAACGTTACTATTGGATGAACTGGTGCACCTGGTGCAGAAAATGCGAGACCCTCGAAAACTCCAAGAGCCCCCATGAGGAAGTACAATGTGGCCTCTTCGAGCTGTAGATATATCAGGGCCTTTTCCAGAGAGCGGTCAAGGCAACAAATACATCTTGGTGTTAATCGACTATTTCACCAAATGGTCAGAAGCATTCGCTCATCCGAATCAAGAAGCTGCGACAGTTGCCGATGCTCTTGTCAAAAACTGGATATGCCGATATGGAATACCAATGGAGCTTCATTCCGATCAGGAGAGGGACTTCTAGTTTACACCGATGAAGAGTCTTTGCGACCGCCTGGGCATAAACAAAACGAGGACAACGCCTCAACATCCCCAATCTGATGGCATAGTCGAGAGGATGAACAGGACTATCACTAAGCACTTGGCAAAGAAGTTCTCCACCAACCAACTAGACTGGGACCAGTATTTGGACCTGTTCATGATGTCTTATCGATCGTCCAGCCACGAGGTGAGCTCATCGACGATGTTTTTCGGTTGGGACATGAGGTTGCCCATTGACCTCAAATATGGATGTTCTCCTAAACAAGAAGAAGCAAGCGAAGGTTATGTAGAAGAGTTAGCCGCTAGGTTGAATGAAGTACATAACTTCGCCAGACAAAATCTGGATATGGCCACGGAGAGGATGAATACCCGATACGACGTCGAAGCCAACAGCAAGGGATTCCAGGAAGGAGATCTAGTGTGGCTCTACAATCTCCAAAAGAAGAAAGGCTACTCACCCAACTCAGTGGGAAGGTCCCTACAGGACCGAAAATCGAAAAAGAACGCAATAGAAACGAATCGAAAAGCTAGAAACTCTAGATTGCGAATTTAAGAGAACTTACGCAACTAAATAACGCATCGCATGGAAGTGAGGCAGCAGTTAGCCGGACAGTCGTATATAGTTAGGAAGTGAGCTCGAAAAGCGACAAAAGTGGCGCGCTTTATAAATATTTACCGGTCGTATTTATTATAAATAGTAAATAATTTCATTTCACAAAGTAAAAATAAAAAATTGGTATGCTCAATGTTTAACAAATAAATATTAATTTTAATAGATTATATTTAAAATGTGATATATTACCTTTGCAAAAATAATGTAGGGAGGCCAACAACGAAGATTTTTTGCATAAGCCCTCTATTATTATAATAATTATTTTCCAGTAAAAACAGTTAAAACATATTTTTAACTGTTGATTATTATCCAGAATGTTCGGCTATTAATTTATATTTATACTCTTGGAAAATAACGCCCAAACAAATCATATTATTTTTTCAAAGTTTGTATGCCTAATAATTGTAACAGTAAAATTTCTGAAACCATCAATAAGTATCTAGGTATATTTTTACATCGTCATTGAAGTGATATATGCAGAAGAAATTGGATCACACGCAAATATCTAATAAGCATTCAATACACAAAAATAGGAAGAAAATGAAGTTCTCCATGTATTAAAACCTTTTATCGAAGTGCAGATTCGAATATAACGGGAATAATACAAACGCCGGCCATGCGAAATAATCAAAAAAAACAAAGCTAGATATTTTTCCAATTATAAATGCCATCAAAATTTCCACAGAGGTTTCAATAGCCAATCGACCTGGGAAAAATGGATTTTTGTATCTCTTGGCTCATATTCAAATGTAACTTTGTTTTTTTTTTATTTGTTTGTGCAATTTTCTTTGCTATTTTTTGGCTACCACTACAAGTGCTTTGAGTTTTGTTGAATATACAATAACATTGACAGTGTCCTAAACTATGTTTAGAATTCAATATATTATAATAAAATAGTGTTACCTCTATATTTAACTCAATTTAGTTTTTTATATGATCCTTAAAACATTTAAATTTTATCTTTTTTAATCTCTTTCAACGGAAAGTAAACTTTATATCCTTTTTGTCATCTAATATCGATTGAGTAGCCCCAGTAAAATTAAAATTCATTTCAACATCACAGGGTACGGAAAAATAATTTATAGATTTAGCAAGGATAATATGAAAATCCAACGTCAACATTATATAAGTAAGGACGAGAGGATTTTTTTGTGTATCAAGTAAAATTAGAAAGGGATGAGTTTGTTTTATGAAGGGTTCTTGATCGCACATCGGAGTGTTAAAACCCTACCCGCAATAAATCGTCGGTATAATAATTGGAGGCCGCAACCTCAGTCTGTGTTAATTGTGTGTCAGGACCCTTTACCTAATTATAACCGTAATACTCGTTCTGCATAATCATATCACTCGTATGAATGAATGGTACATTTCCTTTCTTGCTTATGTCATACCGGCATCACCGATAAAGGTGATGCTAGACGCTCACTACAAACGTACCAAGTGGCAAACTATATAACTGCTGATGATTTAAATGGAATAATGGCCATCAATAGAGCTGATGGGAACAATTGGCTCTTCCTGTCGATGTCGCCGCCATCAGGGACTCCGCTTTTTCTACGACTCCCTTCCATCTTTGTTTATTTATAAAGTTTTGACTCCTCCAAACGTAAATGATTATGAGTGATCTACCAATAAGGAACAATAACAAAACTATTAACGTAAATAGATTTGTAACTACATCAATGACAACGGCCTTTTGCAATTTTGTGATGCAATTATTTTAATGCATTTGTTAGATGAATGGAATGCATTATAATTTAAATTTAAACTATATACTAAAATATATGACTGTAAGACAAATTTTTTTCTACAATTGTACAATTTAAATGGTGAACACAAATAGGGCTCTATTCAAGATTTTCAATTATTAAGTCTATGACAAAAAAAAACATCAAGTTAAATATCCTCTTTTAAATCCGAAAGAACGAGTGTAGCCACGAACAAAGTAAACTAACCGCCATTGCGGTGGTTCCTATGGGTAATAATGGGAAAGCTAAATCAATTAATCTAATAAAGTTCGCAAAACGTGAACGCGAGGAATACAATTTAAATAAAACTCCCTGACTAGTAATTAATTCTAAAAGCCAAAACAAATAGTGCAACGCTGCTTGCAACTACGGTAGTCAATAATGAAAACGAGCTTCATTTTTCCATTTTATTTAACCGTAATTTCTTACAAATGTTCCCTCTTTGTCTCTCACGCTCTTTTCTAAACAAATTATTATTCTACATATTTTTCTAAGTCTAGTCTAGTCTAAGACTATTTATTTTCAATTCTAATAGAAAGCAGCACGAATATAGTAGCTTGAGTATTATTTTCATCATTAATATTGAAATACTTAATACTTTGAGGTATGCATTTTCGCAATACAAGAAATTTTGTGAATAATTATTTCACTGCATAATTATAACATGAAACTGCTGTTGAAATGATTTATTTTTATTTCACATGGAAGAGAATTTTTTTTAAACTAATTTATTTACAGTTTGTACCGTAATTGTTTACATGTGCAGAACACAAAATGTATTAACATGCATAACAGGTAGGTAGACGAACACTAAGAAAGGAAAGAGCTTTGCCAGTTATCATTAATTCATCCCTAAGTACGTCTCGTGAATTTTCATAACTAAGCAACAAGTAGATTTACTGCCAAACATTTAAATTTTACTACCAGTTCCGTTGCAACCAACTGCAAAATTTACGCCCCTATATTCACCCTCTTGCCCTACATAAGTAGGTGTTCAGGAATCAGCGAAGGAATAAAATTAGATAATTTTTCTTTAATGGACAATTTTTAAGATTTAATTCTTTATTGGACAAATATTTTATTTTTGTTATATAGGAAAACGTCAGGTTTTTATATTGACCGAATTTATTTTCTTGTTCCAATGGAAATAGAGGAACTAGAAGTGAGGTGTTTTTATACGTCAGTTCGAATGAAATCTTGTCACTTTTTAGTACACACGTAAACTTGGACGTGACCCTTTAAATTATACCTTTGTTCTTGTCTGTTGGACTTCCTCGCCGAAAGCAAAGAAACAATAAATTTCCTACTACACATTTTAGAAAAGTAAACATTTAAATTGGAAAATAAATGTAAATATAGATACACATAAACAGCGTAAACTGCTCTGAAAGTACAAATTATTATGAAACTGTATGGTATGCTGGAAATATTGTGGACAGGACAGTATCAAACCAGGTAATTAGGCTACCAAACAAACTAATAAATATATGAAAGCTATTTCGGCAAAGTTATATGGTATTTTGCCTCTAGAGTACAACAACTAAGATTGCTTAACTAAAATGCATATCTGAGTATGTCTAGAGGCATCATTTACAACAATGTAAGTTGTAAGAACGGGTCACATGATACCCACTGAATCAGCAGGGGGTTAACGTGTATAGAACCGGCCTTAACTAGACCTGGGGCGTAGGGACTTGATTGTTCTAGGCGAGACGTAATAACGTATTTCAGCGATCGGGGAATGCTGAAAGACTATCGCATCTTCCGACCCGATAATTCGGTGTTGAATTTCCCTCACCTAACCTTTCTTCCTTCTCTATATTTTGCTCCATTTTCTAACCCTCCTTATTTATAAATTTCATAACCGCCAACTAACTTATAAAATGTATTGCTTGAAACTGATTTTCGCAAGAAAATTGCCTCTGTATACATTTTTCTACGATATTTATAGATTGTGTACCTTAGGAGTTATATTTTCTGTGTAAGATACTCCTCTAGATTCTGTCTAGACTGTATATAACGTGTTTGATACAACTAGAACATAAACACTATCTAAAAGTTGGCTACATTATTCGGTGTTTATTTCATTGCTTTAACAAAGATTCAATCACTGATTAATTATTTTTAAGCAGTGTGGGAAAAGCTTAACAGCTACAAAAGTAGCTGGAATTAGAAGAAATATTTATTATACTATAAAGTAATAAATTTATTTCAGTATGTCTCTATATACAAGAAACAGTTGTAGCTATTCTCAAATTGCTTCATTCGAATGAACTCTTACTGGTTGAGCTTGACTTGCTGTCCAAAATTATTTTAGAAGAAGTACTCATGTGTCAAAAATAGCACACCCACAAAAACAAAATCGTATACGTAAAAAAGCAGTACAGTAGTGATACTGAGAGTATACACCAAAATTTACAATTTTGTATAATATATTTATAAAAAAAATAGAACTTAAATAGTTTAACACAGTTAAAAGCTGTTCAAAATTGAATTGAAGTCGCAAATGTTCATGATTTTCAATTTTTGTATTATGGTTTTTAGTTGCAATTTATTGCAACCTTAAAAAAATTGATTGTCATTTACGCCGTGAAATAAAGTAAAAACTGCTATTTTTGAAAAAATGTATAGTATAAAATCTACAATACATAATACAATTTTAAAATTCGAAAAAATAAAACATATTGAGATTACTACTAAACTACAATACCGATATACTTAAAACAAAAAATTTCAGTAAAAATTATGCAGATATTTGTTTTAACAGATATCATTATTTAAAAGATATCAACGATAGTGAATTACAAAAAATGTAAAAATCTTAAATTTCATCCTTTTATTCAAATAAATATCAAAAAGAAATCTATCATACTAAAATACAATAGAGTTCTACTTTTTTTAATTGAAAACGTTTATACAAATTGAAAACTTTAATAAAAAGATTAGAGAGTAAACATTAAAGCATAGATCGGAAGAGAAATAAATAACGTATAGGTAAATAAATTATCGAAGCGACGGCGAACGAAGAAGCAGCGGGTATTGCAATTGTACGTGATTGAATATCGAATTGAAAGTTCTTAAATTTCCATTGGAAAGAACTAGCACGATAGGGAAAGGGAGTAAAAAGACATCGGAGTATTCTTGACAGTGAGTCGAGATGGCCAGGTAAGCAGACTTATATTGATTTTCTGTCGTGCAGTTAGTAGGCCTGTAGAGATGTGCCCAGGTATATTTGGACTGTCGCGCACGGCACCGCTCTGAAATATTCTGAACACGGAACTTCCAATTGGGAATCAGGTTATGAGGGATGAATACGTTCTTCAAAAATATAAAAATTGTCACGTATTTATATCTATCACAAATTTAGAGATTGCCTTTCAATTTTTCATGAAGATAATGTTATCCTTCGCATCATTTCCTCGCTTTTATTTTAAAATGATAATTACTACTTAATATCGATATCGATTTTTGCTAGATTTCAAAATTTATAACCGTTTAAAAACTATGATTTCATAAGCGATGGTATGATTTTCAGTAATATAATTATAAATACGGCGATACCCCTGAATGTGTCATAATGAGCTTCCTTTGCTCACCTTTATCAGCGAATATATTTCATTATCGGTAATGGATTAAACTTAAAGCTTTATCTAAAAGGCATATGGAAGATAAAATGTAAAAAAAAATTAAGATTGTTATTTTGTGCAAATTCCAAAACTTTTTTGGTCAAAAAATCATCGGATTTATAAGATAAAAGCCCCACATCAATAGCAAGAAATATATTGAAAAATAAATATAAATACCTTTCTTACTATATGTACTTACAACTGCTGTACATTGCCCGGCAAAATCTGGATCTGGAGAGCGTACTAATTTAGTAGGATTATGTTGGATTAGGCGAAGTTAATAAAAAGGAAGAGTACCTTATTGAAATTCAGAGAGATTACTTTTTGTATTACGGTAGAACTAAAGGAGTAGAGTTTATGCTATACAAGAGATTGAAACATCTTGTAGTAAAGTAAAACAGTTTATCGGAGCAGATTGGAAGTAAAAGAATTCCATATTCCGAAAGAAAACTGCATGGAAGTAGAGATGGCGGAATCCCGGTGAGAATATGTAACTACACCCTACATAGTAAATTCGGTGCTACAGTTAAAAAATTAAGTTCAAAAGCTCGATCGTACCAGATGACTTATACTTCGATGGAAAACAATTGGAAATTGTTTCGTTTTTCGCCTAATTGATTACCATGGGTCGTATAACATTGTAAATACTAGAATATATATGGAGAATTATTTGATTCTAAGATGCCTTTTTGTCTCAAATAAAAAGAATTCGGTTGTTCTGCCCTATTGACGTACACGTACAAAACAAGAACCCTCAATACTAAAAAAGCAGAGGAGTAGAATACGCTTTGATTGGAGTCAAACTGGGATCGAATGTGTCGTCAAATGTGTAAAAAAATTTGGACAAGACATCTGACGTAGTATACAAATGACTGTTGGTCCATATGTATTGTTAATTGGGAACCTTAAGGTTCTATCCTGAGCAGCACAGAACAGATCCAGCTGCCGGAACTTAGAGGAGGCCAAAATTTACAATTTAAAATGATTCTCACGTAAAAAGACCCTATACGTAGAAATATATTTAAATGATAACATGATTATGATAATTTGAGGGTAGTCTGTATATCTTAAAGAATATAATTGAATATATATGCCATTTTGAATGTAGTATTATAATTTTTTTAATATTTTCCAAAATATAATATCTAAAGTGACAGAATTAAAAAATATACTACAAAAAATTTCTTTAAACAAGTTGCCAATAAGCAAAAACTAAAATACAACCTCTAAAAAAATTGAACTTGACATTACATGTTTTAATCATGAAAACTATTTATAAAAATAAAAACTTGTACGATACAATTAAGTAAATTCGTAAAGTAGAATGTAAATGAAGAAATCTCCCTCAAATTTAAAACAACACTTTCCAAGATATAATAGAAAATTTGTGAAAAGAAAATAAAGACTTGTTGAAAGCTATGCAAAACCGAACGAATTGACTCGATTTAAATATTTTCTTTATCGTTTTTGTACTATTTATTTAGACATCGCCATTTTTTCAACCACAACCATAACTCTTCAATTCTAATTTTAAAATATTTGTTATTATTTCCAGTGGATAATTTTTACATATAAAAAATGACATAATCAACAAAAATGTATGATTCTATTTTTCTTTATTCCATTGTTAACTTAAGTGGCAGTTGGTGGTATATTCAAAATTAATCAAAGATAAAATTGTATGATTCTATCTTTGTCTGATCGTTTCATTTGCAATGAAATAAGCAAAGATAGAATAATATGTTTTTGCTGGAAATTGACCCAGAAATCAATGATGTGAACGCCAACTGGCAAAAAATCGACTGTATGTATCCCTTTAATTAATTTTTAATTTATGACCAACTGCCACTTAATCTTATAATGGAATAAATAAAGATAAAATCATACATTTTTGTCGAAAATTGACCCAGAAATCAATGACGCGAACACCAACTGGTAAAAATTTAACTGTCAAAATTTGTCAAATTATATAAATATAAACAATAACGTGATCATTGCAAAAAAAAACACGTACACACATCTGTTTAAATAAAATACGTAAACTTTTACAAAAGGACAATGGTTGACAATTGTACACACATTTATTAACATATTTATTAATATTCCTGAACAAGGGATTTGAAAGACGGAAATGGCTAGTGAAAAGAGAATAATGGAGTTCTTAATGACATTGGACACCCGACTAGCTATGGCAAACGAGGCAGTTGATATTAAAATAAATAGTGCATTGAAAAGTTGTAAAGAGGTTAGTTCAATTCCTTCGATAATAAAATGAATAGAGGAGATTGGAAAAGAGTTTAAAACATTCTTAAGCGAAATGAAATATGAATGACAGACATAAAAAAGCGTTTACAAACGTGAATAGCAGATTAGATGAATAAGAAACTTTCACAAGAAGAAACTGCCTACTAGTACGTGGAATTGAAGAAAACCCCAATGTGTCAACAGAAGAGATTGTGCTTAAGACTGTTAACGAGCTAAACATGAAATGATTGATAGATATCATCGCTTAGGTGCAAAAACACGAAAATGTAGACCAATTATAATTAAATTTGTGTCTTATATAAACCGACAGAAAGTATGGTCAAAAAAGAGGGCTATGTAAGAGTCAACATTATTATTTCAGAGAATTCGTCACAAAATTACGTATGATATTGTTGAAGAAATGTCAGGAATACTTTTCTCCTAAGAACACATGGACTAACGATGGTAGGATATATGTTGCATGGAAAACGGAACAAAGAAAGGCATAACAACTTTAGAAGAACTGCATAAACTCAAAACAAACCAAGAACAATGAAGAAACCAGCGAATTGGCAACTAGAACAAGAAGTCGAAGTCAGCGAAAGTAGAAGAAATGTAGGGACGTCAGAATGGGTGATGCCAGCCTTTATGTTGATTAGATGTATATTTGCAAGGTAGATACAATCTTTTATTCTTAACAATTTTGTAGATATACCGGTTTTTGCTGTAGTTGAATTTACATTTTTTTTCTTAGTACACATTTATTTTTTTTTAATCTACGTTTTATTTTTATTGTTTGCTAATATAGGAATAGATCACAACGTAACATTTACACATACACACACACAAATAATAAAAAAAGAGTTTTTCTATTGTCTCAAGATACAAGTACCGCAATATTTCATTCATACTCAATTTTAATCAAGAAATTTCATTTTTAATCACATTCTCTCTCCCTCTCTCTATTTACAAGGCTTAAAATATCTGCACAGTTTTAGGAAAATTAACAAAAGACATAAGCTCAACACCAAAATGAATTATAAATGAATCGTCCTGAACTAATTGAGGAAATAAACTATAATAAATAAATATTGCAGTATATTAGGTGCAAACGGTTTCATCTCTTACATAAACAAACCGACTGGAGTTACTAACACTACTAGCAGTTGTATTGATCATTTTTATGTGAGGTAATAGAGACAGTATTAGGCCAATCAGATATATTTTGACAAACGCTATAACAGATCACTTTTCCATATTACTAAACGTGCATTACAAACAAGCTGAAAAAACTCCTAATACACAACCTATAGTTAAAACTAAATTAGACTATCAGAAATACATCACACTAATATCGAACGAAAATTGGAGTGACGTATACAACTGTGATGGGCCTAATATTGCGACAAACTTATGGATATACTCCAAACTCATAAAGAAGCAAGCACAACTAAATACACATTGAGTAAGAAACAGATTAAACTTAAGCCATTTGTAACCAACAGTATAATTAAATCTATTAAAAAACGAGACAATCTTAAGAGAAAATTTTTGAGGCACTTAAACTATAGAAAAACACTTTCAAAGGTAATCAAGACGTCAAAATATACATATTACAGACAAAATTAATAAATCAATGGGTAATTATAAAAAAACAGTAACAAGATTTTGAGCATTGAGGTGGATGGTAAAAATTTTGATGATACGAAGGACATCGCAAATCATTTCAGTGATTTCTTTGCAAAAGTTGGAGTTAACATGGCAACAAAGTTTGAAAACAAGGATGAAAATACTTATCTTGATAATATTAATATCCATAACAAGACAATATTTATCCCTCC
>JAUIMW010001086.1:0-13775 GCA_033557785.1 Enochrus cinctus
TTTTGTATGTCCATATTCTTGGCAGCGATGGCATTGTGGTATATTATTTGATTTTCTTCGAGCTTCAACTATAATTTGTTGATGGAGTATCTGTGGTTATATTTGTGATGTTTTGGCTTGGTTGTTCATCATCTATGGTACTTAGAACGTGATAGCGGTTAAATATAATAGTTGTTCTCTTTTATTTATTATTTATAAATAACTAAAATAAAATCGATTTTTATGAAATATAAGATGCTGCAGAGCGTATGTTAAACATGTGTGTACTGAGTAAACTTTTTAAAGATGCACGAGAGACTTTCGGTAAAAATAATGTGTGGACTTTCGATGGTCGAAAATGGGTATGTTTACCTGATGACAAGAAAGTTATAATTCTGTGTGCGGATGATTTTAATTCGGCAGTTGAACGAAGAAGCGATATTCTGAAGCCGAAGCCGAGTATGGCTTTCGGGAAAGAAAGAAGTGATTAAGGATTAAAAAGTCAGTTATAATGGTGTTTTTTCTGCAAGTCCATGGTTTTTCTTAAGTTTGTACTTGATTATTAATACGAGCTATCTGAGCGGTTATTATTTATTTATGTTAATCTGTATATTTCTGAGGACGGGCATATATAAATTGTGCTTAAGTGCTCTGTTTACTTTTTTCTTGTTCAATCTCCTTCTCTTTCTCTTCTTTTTCTTCCTTGCTTTTTTCTCAATTACTTTTTCTCCTGTTTCTTTGTTTCATATATTATTAGCTGGTTGTTTTCTGTATTAATTAGAAGCAGTTTATTGCTCCATCGGAGTTATTTTTTTTGTCACTGATAATTGAATCATCTGTCAGTATAAATTATGAGTATATATACTAATTGGGGCTGGTTTGCCTTGGGTTATTATGTGTTTTTCAACCTTATGAATTTTTTTCAACTGCATTTTAAATGAAAATCGCTCATATTAACTCTAGATCGCTGCTACCGAAGTTGGCTGCATTCCGTGAGTTACTATTCGAACACGATTATGATATTTTACTAATCACCGAGACTTGGCTGACGCCGAGGGTTGATCTCCAGCTCTTGTCATATCCAAATTACAAATTTTGTAGTTTACCAAGACCTTCCAGAGGGAGTGGAGTGGGATTAAATATTAGGTCGCATTTGAGCTTTATCTTGGTATACCAGGAGATGCATCAGCGTATTTGGCTTCGTGTTACGAGAGGGGGGGCTTACAGACCTCCAGTTAATTTTAATAGATTTATAGAATTGTGTGAAGAAACCCTATCATTAGTTTTGCCTGCAAGTGACCACCTCATCTGTTTGGGTGATTTTAATATAGATGCCTTGGGAGTTGACAGCTATTACAATACTAAGTTCACTGAGTTATTGGAGGTATTCTGCCTTATTCAAATAATAAATCACTAGGGTTAATGCTCATTCAGCCACGCTCATTGACTATATCATTACAGATTCTGATTTGCAGGTTAGAGAATCGGGTATTCTCGATGTGCATGATATTGCGGATCATTCCTTAGTTTATTGTGTTGTGAGTTATTTAATTGGCATCACATATTTAACTTACAGAATATTGACGATAAAGTTAATTTTCTCAATGACAACCTTTTGAGCTTGTTTGATGCTTATGCACCAATGAAGACGCGTACCTTTAATAAACCCCCCAGCCCTTCGAAATTTCACTACCAGCGCGGTACGCAATGAAAAAAGACGCATTTGAACTTTGTCATGCGGAATGATTCTTTGAGGAACCAATGGGATAATTTTCGCCGTTATGGGGTCACTAGAAATGTAGAGAGAAAGGCTCAGTCTTGGATCCAATTTCGTTCACCATTTACACCTCTTTTATTTATAATAGCTTTACCAACTGCAAATTTCATGCATACGCCGATGATGCACAAGTCTACATGTCTTTCCCGGGTTCTGCAGTTTGTCAGGGCTGAGGAACTTATTAATAGTTCCGACGGACACAACAGTGATGCTGTTTTCTGCGCGATCAGTGCGTAATAGGGGTATTAACGACGTAAATGTGTATGTTAAAGGGGTTGGACTAACAATTAAAGATCATACCAGGAGTTTAGGGGGTTACCCTTGATTCGGAATTGAGATTCAAGAGACATTTGACTTCCTTTGTCCAAAAATCGTACGGCTCATTTAAATTACTTCACAACAGTAGACCCTTAGATTATATAAAATCTTATTATCAGAGTCGCTAATCTTGTCCAATTTCAACTACTGTAGTGTTGTCTATTATCCTTGTCTAGATTCGGCTGATAGAGCTCAAATACAGAAGGTCCAAAAATCATGTTTAAGGTTCGTGTATGGTTAGAGGAGACGAGATCGCGTATCTCACCTGCTGGGGAGAACGCTTTACTACCATAATATTATTTTTACACGCGCTCTGCCATATCACCTTTCGAACTGATGTACACAACGTAAACATTCGCAGGAAGGATACATTCGCTATACCTCGATTTTATAAAGAGTATACGAAGAAATCTTTTTCTTACACTCTTGCGAGTGTTTACAACAAGGTGTCCGCTAGCCTTAAGACACGCTCAATCTTATCTTAGTCTATCTTCTATTCTTTTTTCTTTTTCCTCTTTTCTCTATACTTTTCTGCTGCGGCACTTCCGCAGCTTTTCTTTCTCTTCTTTTTGGTTGCTGCATTAGAGCAGAAGGGTGGCTTCTCCACCCATTCTGAGCGGCTCCTTTTAACATTGTAATAATTAAATATGTATCAACCCTTTTATTTTGAATACTATATAGTTGTGTATTTGCATAAACATTTGTGTATTGCAAGTTTATAACATGTATGTATTGCTTTGTCAATAAATTGGTTAATTATTATTATTATATTGTTTTAAATTTTATTGCAATAACATTATCAGACTGTAAAAAAATTAAATATAAAAAATAGCTTTAAATGTTGAAATAATATTAAAAACTGAAATTGATTTTATTTTTTCAAAAAACATAGGTTTGATTGTTAACTAGAAGAGTACAAAAGTACCAAATCAAAGAATATCAAGTTTTTGACAAGGATAGACCTGGTGAAGGAGGCGTGGCCATTTATGCTAATAACAAAATCCCAGCAACTAATTTAAATTTAATTAACAATTTTAACCATGGCATGGAAATTGTAGCAGTTCAAATTATTATACGGAGCATTTCCTCACCACTGATAGTTGCATCCATGTTTAAACCTCCAAATATCAAAACTACACTTACAGACTGGGAGAATATTTTTTTCACAATTGTCTGGGTCTACAATAATAGCTGGTGCCTCAATGCCCATCATGGGCTTTGGGGCTCAACACATAACAACGAAACTGGCAACATTTTTTCAGAAGTCATAACGAATCTTAACTTCATTTCCCAAAATGATGATTGTGACACCAAACTGATGCCCCCTAACTCTCCATCGTCTATTTTAGATTGAACTTTTACATCTTTTACATCGAAACACATTGATTGGCATGTGGAAAACGAAACCTTAGTTTCAGATAATTTTCGGATCACATATAAATTATTTACCTAAGAAGCGTATGGGGAAACAATTTTCTGAGAAAGGATGGCCTGTCATATATCATGTTGAAGTACTAACCTGCAAACGCACAATTATTTCTATTTGATATATTTAATGATATTTGGACAAAAAATGAAACTTATAAAACGCTCAAAACTAGTATAGTTGTACTTATCCCTAAGACAAACAATGAATTCGGGCCTACTGCTCTAACGTCTTGTTTTACTAAGACACTTGAGAGAATGATGAAAGCGAGGATAGAGTACTAGCTCGAGACAGACAACGTTATGCCATATAACCAATGCGGTTTTCATAGAAATAAGAGTACTATGCACGCAATTACTTAACTAGTCACAGATATCAAACTAAGTACTAACAAGTACACACCCTGCCTATTTTTGGATATTAAAGGAGCATCGACTTGTTAATTCATAAAATTAAAATTAAAAATATTAACTATGAAATATGTGAGAAAAAGTCGAATGTACTTCTTACCCAACCCAATATAAATGTAAGATGTCAATGCTGAGAACTTCTGAATTTTATACCTACAAAACCATATATCGATAGTGATTGTTTAGTTACAATTTACATTTACACAAGTCCTGAAGATTTTTGAGAAATTAAAATCTGTAGCTTATTACACTCCTAAATACTGGTGGTTCTCTACTTCCTTATATAATTACAATAGAACTTGAGAAAAGGTTAAATGTTGCAAAAGCAAATCGAAGTAAAAAACGTGTGTAAGAAAAGTTTTCATTAGTATATTATAAAAAGAAATATGTAAATAAAGAGAAACCTCTCATTTTTGTGAAGTCAAATTTGAACAGTGGATTGGGTGTCTTAATTAACTGCAAAATAACTGACCATAGCTCGATATTTCTTCAAATAAATTGCTTCTCTCTTTTTTTTTTCATCTCTCAAGAGAACAAAACTAGAACAATTAAGTATACCGACTATCAATCAGTAAAGACAATTTTGACTGAAATTGATCCTAATGATTTTGATTTTGATGATCCTGATGGAGCTATTGGTGTACTGGTGGAGAGCATCCATGTGGCGATGGATCGCTCGACAACTACAAAGAGAATCAATTCTAAAAATAGGAAAAAGTCGGAGTGGATATTATTAATTCAATTAATACGAGAGACAAACGAGTCTTATCTAATCCAAAAAATGAACGTCTTGCCAAGGTTTATAAATTTAACTGCGTAACTTTGAGACATACGTCAAGCGAAACAAAAATACTTTGCTAGAAAGATTGTCAAGGATCAAAACAGCAAAAAATTATGGGATACAGCAATGGAGTTTCTTAACAAATCAAAACATAAAGATATTAAAATTAATTGCATAAATTATAGTCAATTAATCGAATTAATGAGTCTTACAATATTTCGAAAGCGTTTAACGATTTTTTTGTAAACTCCCCTCTGTTGCTTGCAAGTCAAATAAATTCAAATGAACAGTCTACAAATGATATGCTTGGTGAGATTCCGTCTAATAAATCTATAATTTTGCACCAACAGACGAGTCATAAGTAATATCGATGTTTAGAAATCTTTTAAGTAGCAAAACACTTTTAGAATTTAGTTTTTTTGGATCTTAGAAAGGCTTGCGATACAATTAGCCATACTATACTGTTAAAAAAGCTTTTCTTATATGAAGTGCGAGGGAGTCCATGGAAATTACTAAATTGTTCTTTAGGGAACTGTTTTGGGGTCGCTACTTTTTAATGTGTGTGTTAACGACATCTTGAATCTAAAACTGAATAGTCGCATCATTATGGCGATGGCATTGTTCTTTTGGTCAAACATGAAGATATGTTGGAACTAAAGCCCAAGACCGAGAGCAACTTGCTGTAACAACTTGGCTATAGAATCAGGAATTCGTCAGATATCTATAACTTTCCGATGTTAATTCTGCTCAATGTTGATTGTAGTCTGGCTGTATCGTGCGGCTGTAGGGCTTACATTGAGAGGGTTCGGCATTGACGGTACAGAAACTCATCATTAAAATAATGTACAAAAAGTCAATTTTGTTTCCTCCTGATTTACTCTTCTCGGAGTCGGGTCTTCTAACTCTGTTGCAGCTTTACATCCTTGCAGGAAAAATTCTCAATCACTGACGGCTATTGAGCACTCGTACTCACTAAGTTGGAGCTACGGGAAACATCTACAAAGTAGTGTAATTTATGACTTTATTTTTAACTCTGCTGTAATTTTAGAATGTTAACTGAATTAGTAATCATGATCTAATGCTGAAGTTAAAATAAAAACAACAAAAAAGATGAATAACCAAAGGATCTAAGAATCATGGAATGTCCTCATTGGACACTACCTGTAAGACATCTCATGTACCTCAGACCTCCTAGTAGTCTCTTGTCACTTTTTATTTTATTCTGCTACCTAAGAACGCTTACTGAATTAATATTGTAAAAATTTATTAAATAACATAAAAGATAGAACCTTAAGAGATCTGAGGTGCATGGGATGTCCTACAGGAACATTGCCTTTTACGTTTTCTTGCAGAAGTGAAACTATCAGAAATGGATCCTGGAAGAATTTCCGCTATGTCCCTGTCATCTACGCACTCCTAATTTACTAATATATAATTTTTCTTGTCTAGGTTTAACTAATTTAAAAACCATAAACTATGAAGAACCTGGAGGACATTCCATTCTTTTATTGCTACAAAATCTATCTTAAGACGGTCGGAAATCGTTCGTTGCTCCCTCCTTAGACCTGAATCGTTCTGTCTTTCTCCAGGTCCTCACATTCACCGGATGTAAGCAGTAGAGCATCCTCCGTCGCAAGTGGCCTTCAGCCATCCCCTTTCAGACATCCCCTCGTGTGGTAGAAATAGCAGTCTACCGTCCTCCTGGTGGTCACGGGCTGCCTTAAATCCGGAACGCAAACTACGTTCTTTATCTTTTCATCTTTGAAAATCGTCTCGATCATGCGTCGAACGATTCGCCAATCCAGTCGGTCCATTCCACATCCCACTCTTGGAATGGCCAGGAAATTCTCGTCGTCCTCGGGAAGAGCGTTTTTGAGGTTTTTGAGCGCCCACCACATGTTTTCATAACTCCGTTTCTCAAAGAACCTGTTCTTCGTTATCAAGCGTAATAGTATGATCTATTATTGTCTGTTAATTAATTGCGTACGAAATATCTGAAGATAAAATATTAAATTTTTCTGGATAGCCAATGCAAATACAAATTATTATTGATTGAAATTTTGTATAAAATTGTATTAATTACTTTATACAATTGAGGTTGAATGGTCGAGATAGACATCTTGCGAAAATTTTTGTGAATTAATTGTTGCTAATTAAGAGTCTCAGCACACAAAATTAAGTGTAATGACGGGAAGTGTTTGGGTCCCTGCGACAGTCACTCAAACCGAGTTGCCACTGACTGCCAATGACATCTTCGAGATTAAGGAAATGCTCAAAAAGATGGATGCCGAGGTTTCAAAGATCCAAAACATTGAGACAGGATTGGGCGAGTTAAAGCGTTCGGATGTATCGAAGCAGCATGATGAAATTCTTACAAAATTGGAATCACGTGATCGAGAAATAACAACTTGCAGAATGAAATAAGAAGTTTGTGTAACGCCGCGGAGGAGAGAAATATTTACATTAAAAAGTTGGAGGGACGAGTTGCAGACCTAGACCAACATTCTAGAAATCTAAATATTGAAGTATATAGAGTCAATCAGGTAGCTGGAGAGAACAGCAAGCAAATTATTAAGAGGATTGCATCGGAACTAAATGTTGATATTCACACAACTAATATCGACGTGGCCTCCCGCTTGCCAATCCCAAACCGGAGAACCCCTGCTCCAATTATTGCTCAAATGAATAAAGAATAAAAAATTATCTGGTTCCGATGGCATAACTGTAAAACTCCTTAAATCATAGTCACCTTTAATTGTTGCACCACTTACATATATATTCAACAGATGTTTAAACGAGGAACATTTTTCATCAGTATTAAACGATGTGATGGGAGCTGCCGAGGATTCATGAATACCAATGTAATACCCTAAACTGTAAATGTAAATTTAAAATATTAAGAGCTAACTCTGTAAGGTATTTGAACTTAGAAATGGACTACCATCTCAGATGGTCGAACCATGTGGATAGAATGTGCAGCAGACTGAGACAAACATTATTTATATTCAAAAAACTTCGACAGGTGTTTAGTAGTTCATCTTTAAAAATATTCTACTACAGTTTAACCCAATCTATTATTTCCTTCGGCATCTTGGTGTGGGGATGTGCATCAACCACTCTTATTAATAAAATAGAAATTATTCAAAGGCAGATATTGAAAATAATGTACTTCAAACCTCGCTCATACCCAACAACGTTGATATATCAGGAGGTTTATGTATTCAATATGAGATGGCAATCTTAAATTACTACGAACACAGTTACTTGACTAGAAATAGAACCAAGACGAATGTCCTACCAGTTAAATTTAAAAAATAAATTTTTAAAAATTATTACATATGTTACGTGGATAAAATACACAATAGCTTTATCTATGTAGTCATTTTATTTGACTTTATTTAGAATCATTTGAAACTTTTATTAAAAGACAACAATTTGAAGAAACAATATAGCAAGTTCTTCATAATGCATAAACAGTTATGAAGGTATATTTGGTATAGAAAAAAAAATATTTTGAGTGCACTGGAGAGAAAATGGGAGTAAATATAGTTGAACAAAAGGACATAGAGAGTAAGCAGACTAGGAAAGTTCAATAGAAACAGAAATAGACCAATAATGATCAAACTAAGGAAACAAAGTACGAAATATGAAATATTTAAGAATACAAAGAAGCTATAAGGGACAAACATCTGAATAAACGACGATAAAGGTGATGGGAAAAAGAGAAATGGCGGGGATGTCTTGTGGGTGGGGTGTACGTGGAGGTTGAGGACATGGGATCTTAAAGGTTTGAAAGGTAAAAAGGACCAGAAACGAAGAAAAAAGGCGAGGTTTCCGTGGAGCTGCGGAATTGACTATTGTTGGTGTGCAGTGGAGTTGGAATGGACGAAAGAGCACAGTCGGGAATAGAGTGTATAGTACATAGAGAGGTGAAGGACGATATATCAAGGGTAGAGGGAGAGTCGGACACAGTACTTGCAATTGAGTTGACAATAAGGAGCTATATGCTGCAAAAGGAAGGAATAACAAAAAGATTTAAGAAGAGAGTAACGAAAGAGGTGGTAAAGAATGAAGAGAAAATGAACAAACTGAACACAGAAGAAATATGGGATGTCCTAAAACACATAGTGGTGGAGGCGGCAAGATTGGAATGTGGAACGAGCAGAAAATGCCAACATAAAAAACAAACAGCCTGGTGGAACGATGAGATTTGAAGAGAGGTAAAAAGATAAAAAGAGAAATGGCTTCAATATATGAACAAAAGAACCGAAACCAACTACTTATAAGAGACAAAGATCTAAAGTGAAACAACTAGTGAGACAGTCAAAGAAGAAAACATGGGAAGAGTTTGGAGTGAAAATGGAAGAACACAGCAAAGATAACGCGAAACTCTTCTTCTAGGGGTTGAAAAAGATGAGAGATGAGAAAAGAGAAAACGTGCATGCAATCAAGAATGAAAGAGGAGAGTTATTGAGAGAGGAGAGAGAGGTGATGGAGATATGGAAAGCCTATTTTCAGAGATTACTGGGCGTGGTGCAGGAGGAAGAAGAACAGGAAGAGGAAGAACAATTAAATGAAGAAGACAGGTCGAATGAAGGGATTACTAGAGAAGAAATGGAAAATGCTATAAGAGAGTTGAAAAATGGGAAAGCACCAGGTACAGAAGGAATAACGGCGGAGATGATAAAAAAACATGGGAAACAGTGCAAAACAGATGCTCCTCAAAGTACTCAATAACATCTGGAGAGAAGAAAAAATATCTAAAGAGTGGGAAGTCATCAACAGAAGTCTAGGAAGAAGCAAGTCAGTGTACATGGCATTTCTGGATATCGAAAAAGACATTTGACCGGGTGCCAAGAAGCAAAGTATGGGAGGGTCTTAAAGAACACAAAGTAGAGGATATAGGAAGCCAGGAGCTGGATATAAAAAAAAAGGATAGAGAAAACGAATAAAGTATACTATACTGAACAAGTGATTCCTGAACAGCAGAGAAGTGTCAGAAGAAACAAAGATGAAGGTGTATGGAACAATATACAGACCAATCCTCACATTCAGATGTGAAACGTGGGTACTAACGGAACGGGAGAAGAGCAAAGTGGGAGCCTTGGAAATGAAATACCTTAGAAGGGTGAGAGGCTTGATGAGGCTGGACAGAGTGAGGAACAAGGAAATTAGGAAAGAGCTAAGGATGGAGCCGATTGAAGAACACATAGAGCGTAGACAGCTGGGATGGTGGGACCATCTGCAGAGGATGGATGGTGGAACACAGGTGAAGAGAATTTGGGAGTCGAGGATGCAGGGAAAGAGAAGGAGTGCTACACCCTAAAGGGTAGACAAGGAAACGATGATTAACTTAATGCACAGAATGAAATACCGTTTTAAAGTATGGATGTGAAAACTAGTTGAATAAAAGCGGAAACCGAATGGCCATAAAGAAGTTTAAAGTGTTAATAAGAATTGGGATTTTTTTGTGGGGCGTCCAACAAGAGAAATAATTAAAACGTAAGTAAAACAAAATGGATAGCAGCAAGAAGATGAATAATGAAGCGTTCCGAAAGTTTCCGAAAAAGTTTTCCTTCTTGCGGTCTTAGTGTTATAAAACTACTGGAACTTAATTTGTTCGCGGTGAAATATGGGGTGGCTTCCGGCGCGCGCGACCCTGCACCCCGGGAGCAGAGTTAATGAGGTAAAATTAAAACTGAGCCACTCTATGAGGCGAATTAACAAAATTGGATTTGGGCAAGGTGAGAAAAGCAAAAAGTGTGGTGACAGCTTGAGAGGCGTCGCACAGTGGGACGTTCCAGCGTTTTTAAATCGTTTTATCGCGAATAAAAGTTTTGCGCGACGGATGAATATTGCATCTGGTTCGAGTCTGGGAGTCAAGAGCGCGAATTCAATTCATGAGACAAGAAGAAGCAGTCCCGGAAAGTTGATTGCGTCGTGTGTTATATTCATGAGGCCAATCCTGTTGTACATTCGATATATAAGTGGCGTTCTCTCAAATTATTTTCGTTGCCTCGTCGCCCGAAATGGAGATGTTCAGTATCGCGTCGGGAATGGCGAAAATTGATGGCAAATGCGGAAATACGACGTGAAATTTTATTTCCAACATGCAAAATTACATTTTCCGCGGTAAGAAATTGAAATGGGTCTGCGCTCTCAATTTTCCCACATTATTTCTTATTTTGTTCCTCTTGGTATTAGATGCTCAATTTATTGTACGAGACAACCAGGAGAACAAAACAGACAATAATTACGTTTCGTTTTAAAAAATTAAGCAAGTAGGAAATTCATTGAAGTTTATGAATAATAATTTAATATCGTGGGGAGTATCGTTTTCCCTTCGCTCAGCGAGACCGAATATTAGCTTATGCAAATACGATCAGGCAGCTAAGAAGAAATTATAAAGTTGGTTAAATGACTTTCTGGGTTTGAGACATAATTTCTCAGGTCTTTACACGGCAAGCAACTGGTTGTGTAATGCAAACAGTCGAAAAGTTTTCAATCTTTCAGAATTAATTAATTAAGAATGGAGGATCTCCGGCCGTCGACGGCAGCGGCGACGCCGACGGCCGGCGACTAACGCGAAACACAGAGAAGATCTCTTTCAAACAAATCCATATTTAATTACAAAATCTTAAACTTCAGCATGCCACGTAAATATTTTAAGTAATCCTCCGTAATTTTAAGACATCGAGAGCGGTATACTGCTCTTGTGGAAACGCCATTAATAATTCAGCTCCTTCAATCTCCCTGTCTATGGTGCCCGGAACAAAATTTCATTACAAAACATACTTTTAATTGTTTATTTAAATAGAATATTAAAATGCTAATTTTTAAGCTCTCATCTTCTCCAAGGCTCCAAGAATAATGGATTGCGCTGGTCATCCAGTTAGGAGACATTAGTAACGCTTAGGTCCATTAGGTGACCAATGATTTACAGCACAACCGTCGCAGAAAGTCTTATCCTGAGCAATCTGCAATAAGTTCAAACAGAGTAATTAATTGCACCGGCAGACCGGCCGACAGCCTCAGTTTCAGCCGGCCGAGCAGCTGCACTCATTTACAACCGATTATATCTTATGTATAGCCTTGTCCATTATCACTCCAGACCACCGACTCCACCTCTCAACGACCTTAGAATGCAGTGCAGCTGCACTGACATGAAATTCATTTGTATTTGCATTTTGAGTAAAGTTGCGGTTTTCCTCCTCCCTATTGCTCCATAATGAGTTTTAACAATTAAAAGGAATTTCAAAGGATTCGCCTCGCTGGATCCAGCTAGCTATGATCTTCGTTCATTAAACATGTTAATGCAAGTTTTATTGGAGCGAATTTCTTGGCTGCTTAACCAAAGGTTTCATTAAGAAAACGGTTCAGATAACAAGTAAATACTGGAGGGAACCTCCATCTTTTATCTTTAAGCTTTTAATAGGATAAAACGTGGATCCTAGCGAAATATTTTTTATATTTTCCGCACTCGACGGCCCCGCAACCCCTATTGGGTGAAGTGCATTTTTTTCGCTCCCTGGAAATACCGAAGGCAGACAGCGAGCAGTTTCAAAAGGCGCCCTCGTTCTCAGATAACCTGACGCTTTTTCAGCCATCAATCAAAGAAAAAATGTGCGACCATTAATGGTTTTTTTCCACCCCCCTTAAGGAATTTTATTTCGATAGATTTCCACTTTGACATTTTATATTTGAAAACCATAAATAATAACGTGTCGCAAGAGCACCCCTTTCCACCACACTTGAATTCCATTCGGTGTCACCGATGCAAATCTGCGATTACCCCCCAAAATATCCGCTTGAAACTTGATTTACTGCCAGCTACTTGCGCTGACTTATCGACATTTTTTAATAACACTGCGTGTGTAACTTTATTTGGCGTTGTGTGTGTGTTTAAAAATTAATTAAAAAAGTCAAATTTTAATAAAAATATATTGGTACCTAGTCTAGCCTAGTTAGTCCATGGCTTGGTTTATTATAGTCCTCCATATTTGTTTGTCTTTAGCTTTGTTTTTCCAGTCTGTCACTTCAATTTTCTGCATGTCCATCTCCACCTCTCTCCTCCATCTCGCCTTCGATCTTCCCCTTCTTCTCTTCCCCGTAGTAGCACTTCTCAGGATGACCTTGGGTATTCTTGCACGGCTCATTCTCTCCACATGTCCCAGCCAAAGCAATCTCTGCGTTCTCACTTCATCCACCAAAGAGGACTGTCCATACAGTTCTTCAGCTCTCCATTTCTTCTTCATCCACCTCTTCCCACCATTTTTCCTCTGTATTTCTTTCTCAGCACCTTTCTTTCCGGGTTCTACTTCCCATATCTCTCTAGTCAGCTCATGTATTCGTTCCACCAACTCATTTCCACCATGTTTGTATAGCTCCGCAGTCAGTCCATTATTTCCATTATATACAGATTCTCAAAGTATTCCTTACACTTGTCTATAATTTTCTCCTCCTCCGTGATCAATTCTCCTTTGTCTTCTAAAAATACTGTTCTTTATTGCGTCCCACTTTGTTCTCCTTTTATTCCCTGATACAGATTTCTTATTTGTTTATTTCTATAGCTTTTTTCTATCTTTTCCATCTGTTTTTCTTTGTGCTTTCTTTTCTTTGCCCTTAGTATGTTTTTTGTTTGTTATACTTTTTTCTTGCCTCTTCTGTCTTCCCCCTCAGCATTATGATTCTCATCTTCCCTCCTTCCTCCAAGGCGATTCTACATTCTTCGTCAAACCATATCTTTCCATTTCTTTTCTTTACCATGTTGTACTTTTGAGCTGTTTTCCTTATCATTATCTTTATTTCTTTCCATGTTTCATTTGTGCTGTTTTTCTTAACTAAGTTTTCCATCTCTATCTCCATATGTCTTTTGTAATCTATTTTCTATTTTTCGTTGTGTAGTCACTATTCTTCTCTCTCTTCTTGTCCTTCCAATTTCGTTTCTTACATTGGGGATTATTTTCTTTATTCTTGCCCCAACCATGATGTGGTCTATTTGGTTTATTGTTCCTTTCTTTTGCAAAGTCTATCAGCATCATACCATTCTCGTTTGTTTGCTCGTGTTTACTGTGTTGTCCAATT
>JAUIMW010001087.1:0-13773 GCA_033557785.1 Enochrus cinctus
CGGTCCGAGCTCAACTGTCCGTTGTCCCATCATCAAAACCCATCTATCACAATTCCTATGTACCTTCCTAATCCTTAATCCTTGTACACACCAGCAAGCAGCTTCAAACTGCACCCCCGCGTGGATCCCGGGTTAGAATAGTCCAAGGTACGCTCTTCATCTGCTACATAGATTACGCGAAGGCTTTCGATTCTGTACCCCATGGCTCGTTATAGTTTTGGAAATCTACAAGATTGACTTCACGACATCATGGAAAACCAGCTTATGGATGAACGGCTAGGACCTAGGAAAAATCAACATAAAGAACGGGATTTTCCAGGGAGATTCACTGTCGCCTTAGCCGGACGCAATGCGGACACGAAACGCCAGAAGAGGTTATCTCACTTACTCTACATGGATGACCTAAAGTTGTACGGCGAGACAGAGAAGCTCATGAACAGCGTGAGAGTATACAGCTGAGATATCGGAATGAACTTCGGGCTCGACAAGTGCTCCAGGATAGCTATCAGGATGAACACCGTAATATCAAACGGCTGGAACCGGAGGAGACGTACCGTTATCTCGGAATGTCGCAGAATCAACGACTAGACCATGCAACGTTAAAGAAAGAATTTCAGGATAGGTATCAAAAGAGGATAACAGAGATGGGTGTTCATCAGCTTGAACGCCCATCTCTCAGGAGGAAACCTCATAGCCGCCATAAACGCCTGCGCGATACCGGTCCTTGCCTATTCGTTTGGAATCGTCAAATCCCAACGCTTCGGTAGGGAGATTGTACGCATCGCGAAGGGAAGGAGGAAGAAGACTCAATAACATCAAGAGACTGTGCCTTGCTCAGGAAAAGATGATGCGCGAACGTTTTCTGTTTTCTGGCGATAAACTGATGAAGAAGGTGGCAAGAGAGGACAAACTATATACGCCACTCCGGCTGGTCCAACCGAACTATATTTTGGAGACACCATCTAGAGAGGACAACGACAGACATTGGAGGGAAGGAGCTCTACACGGAAGATACCTTGCTCTACTCGGTGGAGATGGAGTTAATGTGGAGAGCTCGTTGGCTTGCCAAGGTAGTGCACCAACAGCTTGCGGTCAAATATGGATTGCTTGGTAAAGATTCTCCGCCATACTACAAATATGAGCCACGACCAGTGCTGGAATCCGAGGAGTACGTATTGTATTGGGACAGGCCCATAATCGCCGACAGAACCGTTGACTACATCAGGCCGGATATTCTGCTGATTAAGAAGAAGGAACAAACAGAGATCATCATAGACATTGCGGTACCACTCTCCCACAACATCGCTAAGATGAGAGAAGATACTGAAGTACGAGAATTTGGTGTGCGATATGAAGAATACTTGGAGACTAAATCAGGTGCGAATCTTTCCCCTGGTGATGTCGGCGGAAGGGATCATGACGAACAACTTTGCGAGGAATCTGCATGTACTAGGATTACCGAAGACCATCGTCTGCCGTGGGACAGCGAGCCATATTGCTGCAAACCTGCCACATTGTGAGAAAATTCCTAGGAGAGGATCAAGGAGTCGGGATGAACTTCTCTCTTCGCGTCCGAGCCGAACCGCTCTAATTAGAGTGGTCGGTAAATTTTCCGGCATAAATATTGAAACTACGGCTCAGCATATATGCTGAGAAGTGCATCAACTCGATAATAATATTTATTTGCTAGTAAATTTATATTGTATTGCATATGTTCATAGTTATACAACCCTCTAAGGCCCAGAGCAAATTTTCAGTTTTTAAACTTTAAATTTTTTTCTCTGTGATTATTTTCCTTTTTCATCTTGTTCTTTTTACCTTGTTGGTAGATACTTCCATTCAAGAAAATGAACTGACAACGTGGAACATTAGATGGGGAAGTTTTTTAAACGATGTTCCGTTGAACTTCGTTTAACTATATTGACTGGTCACAGACAAAATATCCAGCCTAATAATTTAGAGGAACTTCCAGAAGAGAGACACTACCACGCAAAATTTCCATTGGAAACAGGATGTAATCAGGTTACCAGGAAAAAATCTAAATAAATAGTTTTGATATTAGAGCGGCAAAGCCTCGCGAGCATTTCCATTTCCTAAATGGAAGCTCTTTCCCCCGAATCGGGTTGTTGCTTTGTACCGGAGCATTACTATTGAGATGCGAGATGAACACGGCGGGTAATTTGGATGCCTTTCTGTAAATATTTTAGATCTATAACGTATTATATCAGAAGGCACACGTATAAAGGAATATCAACTGTTTGTAAGACGGTGCGATGTAAAGCCATTAAATGCGCACCTAGATATTAGGGGTTTAACCTTATTCATAGAAACCTCTTGCTTCTACTGAATGTATACGTAGCTCTTGGAGCTGTACCGAGCTTATGGCAAAATTAGTGCTTTGACTTATTAATAACTGTAATCACATTCGTAATTACACGTGGAGGTGACACCAAACCAGACCAAACCTTCTCAATTTTTCGACGCCGGTTCTTTCTTCTCCGAACATATTAAACAAACCCACTTCTAATTTGTTAATTTTATAATTATTTAATAAAACAGTTATTCTAGTTATATTGCGATTTAAAGGTAAAATCAATAATTGACATAAAAAGTTCACCGATCGTTGCGATTGGCCACGTTATTTATAGTCTACCAATTCCTTCTCATAAACAAATATTTAAAAAATAAATCGCAATAAACTTCCACAATATGATTTGTCGCATAATTATAATAGCAGAGTAGGTCCAATGATTTTAGACTGGTGGGGATAACGCCGACATACTCTGTGCTCAGCTAGTCCCCTCCAAAAAGCGATGCAATGTTTTCCAAGAGGATACCCCTCGAAAGCACACTGTAAAAAAACAATATCAATTCCGAGCTCTTAATTTGTTTCAATAGTACTCAACAACCAAGACATCAAAATCTAAAGTTCGTGTAACCCCATTTTGCAGAAACCTCACTATACTTTTAAATTTCCCGAGAACGGAATAAATATGTATTTATGTCAAACGTGGCTTTCTTTCCGATCGAGAGATTTTATCGTAAATAAATATTATACAATTACTGTCAATACCTACCGTAAGGGACGAAAACATTCAGGTATAAGCACGACTCGTTCACGTCCAGCTTTCGTTCCGGGGAGATCAAGTTCAAGAAGGGTAAATCCTGGGGTCTGAAGTCGTCTTCAGATTGGATGCATCCCGGAGCGTACTCCGTCGCATTCCTGGTCCCTTCCCAGCTGGGCAGCTCGTCGTACTTCGGCGGAGCAAATCTCAGCAGCCCCACCGGCGGCTGTGCGTACGGGATTCCGAGATAAGCGACGATCCTCTGCGTCCTTATCATCGATATCTCCTTTCCCATGATCGTGCCCTGATCCGGTATGTTGACGGTGTGTTCACGCGCCAAACACGTACACAAAGCGAACAGATAAAAGTTCAACTTGAACATGGAGCACCACCTTTTTCACAACTCTAACACACGCCAAAGAAGTTGAATCGCCGACTGAACTGAAAACGCGAGCCGCGTTTTGGCTCGATCCTACGAAAGCACATGCAGAGTTTAGAAGGCAAGTTGCGTGATAAACTCCCCTCGTAAGGAAAGGGGTTCATGCAACCTTGTTAACTTGCTGCTTCGATCAATTTCGAATACTGTTTAAATCATTTCTGGATTTGCATGAGTTCTTGTACTTTCTACGTTTTACTTTTTGAATATCATCGATTCAACGCGGTTAATATGCACTTCGTAGGGCGGTCACCACGCATCTTGATGGTACCGCGCGGTACCTCTTTTGTTGCGCAAATAGAGAAAATGTTTATTAAATTTCCTGGAATGAAACAATAAACATATTTGATCATAGGTTTCAATGGTATTTGGAACTAATAAGGATTTAATACTGTTTAATCTACTTAACTCAAAATTGCATTCTAAATAATTTGATATAATAGCACTAATGTGCACAAAGGTTTGAGGTTCAAATATGGAATTGTTATAGTTTGCAGACTGCAATAACAACGGAATTTCATCCGGTTAAATTAGTTCAATAATTTATTTTTTAAAATAATAAAATTCAAATAAATAGGGCCAAGTTCAAAAACGTGCGCGATTTTTCCCCTCGAAAATATAAATTCGCAGCTAGATTCGTTATTTGTTTGTTTGTATGCATGCATTTTCGGAAGGCAATAAACAACGCGCATTATTAAATTTATATGGAAATATGAAATGAATCCCAAACGACACAAGGGACCAAATACAGCCGTATTATCAATTCCAGGTAAAATATTTTGTTTTTAGATCTCCCCAACTAATAAACGATATTTTAAACAAATGCGCAAATACGAATTAAATATATGCAAAAATTTTTTGGAAAAGAGCCGAAGTACAAAATAAATCAATAGTTGGCACTTGCAGAATTCTGTACGTAGCGGACGCAACCGCACTTCAGCTTAACAGGACCCCGGGTGTCTGCTCCGCCACGACCTGTCAACGTCAAACTGACAGCTGTCACTTTTGACAGTTCGAAACAAAACATAAAACCAATAACATATGTAAGAGAAGTAAGTGATGCATCAAATGTGTTGTTTTTCCTAAAGATTTTCGATTTTCTATTTAAAGGAAAATGATTTTGAAGGCAATAACCTAAGTGTTCTCCCTTAACTGATTAGTGCTTAAGAAAACCAAACGTCGAAAGGTTGTTTTAACAAGATGATAACTCTATCGCAAAGGCTAAGGAAGCAGCAGAGCCCCACAACAATAACTACAAATCGGATATCAGTAAGGGACCGCCTTCTTACGAGGGAAGTCCAAGAGATGACGCAACTGCTTCCCGGTAACTGCACTGTTCACTACGAGAATCACAATGATTTAAGTTCCTTCGTATTAATTGTTAAACCTACCGAAGGCTATTGGGAGAATGGCTGCTTTAAATTTGCCATTAACGTTACAGAAGAATACAATATGGTGGTACGGTTTAATATTTTTTACATTTTATTTTCATGTTTTTAATTTTTATTCCTTTTTTTAATTTTAATTTATTTCGTAGGTTTAAATGTGCATGTTCCAGTGAGCATTGCACATTGTGATTCAAACGTGATGGTTGAAAATTTAATAGAGCATTTGTTTTATTATATATATAACTCTTAGTTGTTTCGTAGAGGCATCTTGTGACAGACAGAAGTTTCTTTTAAACACTTCTTTTTTGCAGGCTCTCCCAGATTTTGGCTTTTCATGTTTTATCAAACGATTTTTGCCATTCTTCTATGTATTTTTTTTTATTGCAAAGACATGGTCTTGTATACTTCTAGCTTTCTAGCTTCTGGAAACACCATCAAGGGCCATAAATGAGAGAAGTACATGTATCAACAATATCTTTATTAGCTGTCATAAAACAGAAGTTATAAACATCACAACTGTAAACATGCATCTTTCGGACCACTGCACTCAAATTGCAGCTCTCAAACCAAATTATAATGAACGTGTAAATGACATTAAAACAGTGAAAATTAGAGAAATTACAGAAAAAAATATAAAATCACTCAAGGAAAGACTTTCACTAATGGATTGGTCATGTTTACGGGATATGCCAGCTTTCGAGGCATACTCATTCTTTCATGAGG
Source organism: Enochrus cinctus (assembly GCA_033557785.1). Taxonomy (NCBI): domain Eukaryota; kingdom Metazoa; phylum Arthropoda; class Insecta; order Coleoptera; family Hydrophilidae; genus Enochrus; species Enochrus cinctus. Next base: position 5,613 of record JAUIMW010001087.1, read on the forward strand.
CTCTCAATTTTCTCTTTAACTTCTTTGTGCCTAAAAAAGAGAAAAAGATTAAACTAAAGCACACCATACATACAAACAAACAAAAATCACACAAATGCAAAAACTTTAGATGCCTTAGATACAATGTCAAGAGTTAGAAGGGATAATGAGAGTCTTGATAGAAACCTCCACCAATAGCCAAAAAGCTATCTGTGATGTTGGAAAAGAGACAATAAAAGATATTTGACACTCCCACATTGAAGCATCTGATTTAACGAAAAAGTACCAAACTTTGAATTCTATGTATTTAACAGAAGTAAAGGAAGTCGAAGTGATTGATGGAACACCATTTAATCTACATGAATTAGAGAGAAACCAACAGAGATAAAAAAGAATACTGGAAACAACAAATAAATATTCAGTAAAAAGAATTGAAAAGAAGGTGACTCCTTACACCAACAGCAATTGAACAAAATCGCCCGTACATACACGCCAAAAAACTAACCAAAAATTCAATAAAAACAGTACACAACGGCAAGCATTCCACATTAAGACATAATACACATACAAAAGAAAATACAATAAGACTAGGAACGTGGAATGACAGAGGCATAAAGGGAAAGGAAGAGGAATTGGTTGAAGAGATGATGAGACACGACAGTGAAATTATGGAAATAACTGAAACCAAAAAGAAGGGCAAAGGAATGAGCAAGGTACACAAAGGTTACTGGTTATTATGGTCAAAAGTGGAAGAGGACGAATGTGCAAAGGAAGGCGTGGGAATAGTACTTTCACCAGACCAAGCAAAAATATAACATCAGAAAAATTTCAAAGTGATAGACTTATGAGCATTGAAATCCAATTACTCGAAGGTGAAATCTGGACCCTAATTTCCACATACGGAGTGAATGATGATACAAAGAAAGAAGATAAAGACAAGTATTTTGAAGCGCTGCAAAGGGAGGTAGATGAAGGGAAAGAGAAAATATTAATAATGGGTGATTTAAATGGTAGAGTAGGAAACCAAAACGAAGGAACCGAAGAACATATGGGGACAGAGGGAGAGACAATCAAAAATAGTGATTGTGAGAGAATTTTTCAGCTATGTGTGGAAAATAACCTGGTCATAACAAACACAAAATTCAAAAATAAATGGATACATAAATACACAAGAGTTGAAGAATCTAAAAATGAAAAGTCAATTATTGACTACTTCATGATAAATAGAGAGAATTGGAAAATGGTAAAAAATGTAAGAGAAGCAAGAGGCGTGGAGATAGGAAGCAACCACTACTTGCTGGAAATAGACTTAAAAGTAGGGGAAATTAATAAAGACCAGAGAAGAAAAAGAATAAAGGTTAAAATAAAAAGCTATAAACTAAAAGAACAAAAACATCAAGAAGAATATAAAAGACAACTAAGGGAGAACTTTCACAAAAATACAAGTAAAATGAGTATAGAAGAACACTGGCATTATTTTACAGGAAAATTACTAGAAGCGGCAGAAGAGAGCTGTGGGACAACAAAAATCACAAATAACGCGTCAAAGAGGACAGAATGATGGTCGACAGAACTGGAAATGAAAATCAAAGAGAAAAAGAGCAGATGGAGGAAATATTTAAGTAGAAAAAAGGAGGAAGATTACAAGAATTATAAAATAATAAGAACAGAAATTAAAATAGATGTACAATATGCCAAACGTGAATCATGGAGAAAATTTGGAGAAAAAAGGGAAGGCGATTACAAGCAGAATCAGAAAGTATTGTATGGAACACTTAAACATCTTAGAAAGAAGATGGAATATAATATGAAGAATATCAAAAACAAGATGGGAAGAATCCTCACCAATGAATACCAAATAGTAGAACACTAGAGGCAATACTTCAAAGAACTGTCAGATGATAACCAAGCTACTTTAGCAGAAAAGGAAGAGGAAGAAATCTACGAAAATAACCAAGAACCGGAGCAAATCAGCGAACAAGAATTAATAGACGCGATCAGGAAACTGAAAATTGGCAAAACTCCAGGAGTAGACAATATAACAGTATATGGACATAGAGGGAACACAACAAGATACCGGAAGATTAGAACAAGAGAATAATACTGCCATTGTATAAAAAGGGGGATAAAAGACTATGTAGCAACTACAGAGGTATAACATTAAACAGCGTACCATCGAAGATCCTGACAAGTATTATGGAAAAGCGAATAGTCAATAGAAAATACCCAAAATGGCTTCATGAGACGCAAAAGCACCCAAGAGAAATACATATTTGCTTTATTGACCTAGCCTGCTTCCATGGTATTAATCCGTCACTCTCCATCCACCACTCCAGTCTTCTATTCATGAGCCTTTCCAATGTTTCATATATACATGACGATAATGCTATGGGTCTGTATGATGTAACCATATCCGGATTTTTACCATTCTTTAAAATGGGTATTATTCCTTGGTTATTCCATTTTTCTATCCACTCCTGAGATATCCATACCATACCATAAAAGTGATATTGTCGTCTCCTGGAGCTGTGTCGGAAGATTTATGCTTAATTGCTGAATCAAGTTGGGTGCTCAAAAAAGGCTTCATTAGAAAGGATGTTGTATCTTCAGTAAAGTTTGGAAATTGAATTGGGTTTGACTATGAATTCTTCTAGGTATTTGTCTAGATTTGCTTTTTTCTTTTCAGGTGCAGAATAAATACCCTTGAACATTCTAACTGTGTTCCATATGTTGTTGGAGTTTCTTTGTTGATTGGACTGCGAAATTTTATGAACGATTCCCTCTTTGTTTTTTTTAAGTACCTCCTCTTTTCCACCACTATCTTATTATATTCTATGTAATAGTCCCATGTGGAATGTTCTATCTTCCTCTTGTTGACTTGTAGGGTGCAATCATCATCCCACCAAGGAGTTCTATGTCCTTTCTTTGACACAAAGGGTTTCTTTTGTCAGGTCAAGGGCAGATTTTTGATTTGATGGTCTTTGGATTGTAGTGGGTTGACCATTATTCAATAGTACTAGGTTTCATCACACCATCTCCATTTCTGTCGTTGTAGGCTCATCCCCATAAGCGATTTTTGGCGATGAAGTCTCCACCTATAAAAAATAATTGTGTAGTAATTTTATTTATAAGTGAAGTCCAAAATACTTCTGAAATTATGTAATTAGGACATTAAAAAAATGGGTTTATGAAGACATTCACTTTACCAAACAATATTGCAGTATGGTTTATTGTTGTTTTTGTGAGGTAGATCGCACCAATGTAAGGTTGTATGATTGTGATAGATGCAAGAAGTCTATTTGTGCAAGTTGTGCCAAGCTGACCTCAATGGAGCAGAGAGCACTCGATCTTCACGCGAAGAATTCTATTGTTTTGGTGTGATAGCTGTAAAGAGACAGATTTTGGTGTGAGAGTGAGTGATGGCAGCTTCCAGGATGTCTTGAAGACAGTGGTTCGTGACTGCATTAGGGATGAGATGAATCATTTTGTCATCCAGGATAATTTCAATGATTTATCAGGGAAGCCATCACCTGAGGTAGATATACAGATGCCTCATGATGGTCAGGAGCAAGTTACCTTAGCTGAAAGTGTGAAAGGATAGTGTCTTCTGCTACTAAACAGGGCAATCGAGGTAAAATCTATTTCTTCACTGATAATGAGGACAAGGATTTTTTAGACAAATTGAAAGAATATTACACAGACCACAGTGTGCTGGTATATGTCAATTCGCAGTTGGGAGGCTATATCATGAATAGCCACGTAGAGTTTGAACAGAATGAAGACATGATCAACCATACAGTACAGACTAAGATTTCGAGTCTTTTTCCTTTTAGTGGCCCTCACTCTCCTGTTCTTCGGGAAACGGAAGTCATTGCCTCATTGGTGAATTAACTGTCTCTGCAGGGGGATTTGATGGGCAGTGAGAGGCCCCCTAGACTTCAACAACTGAAATTCTGGAGTATAATTATAATGTATTTAGATATGATAGAAACTATGCTGAGAGAGATTGCACACGAGGAGGTGGAGTTTTGGTCGCAGTGCATTGTTGTGGGAGATTTTATTATTTGGGCTTGAACCAAGTTAATTTATTGAAGAATCAACGAGGGAATCTGCTGGATTTGGTTTTTGCGTGTGATGTGAGCGAATTGACAGTGAAGGCTTTTCCCATGAAGCTTGTTAAACTGGATGTTTACCATCCGGCCCTGGAGGTCGCTTGCCGGCATTGAGAGAAAGATTTATCTATTCGCAAAGGGCCATTATAAAGGAATGAATGAGTACATAATGTCCATAGATTGATGAGGTAGTCACAGAATTTTATTCCCAGCTATTTGATGGTGTTGAGCGGTACATACCATGCAGAGTATTGAAAGATGGAAAGTTTCCAAGATGGTACTCCTCAGAGCTGAGAGGCTTAATTAAACTGAAGAACAAACTCTATCGTAAATATAGATTGTGTTACTTAATATTTGTAACTGATCTGGAGAAGAAAATACCTTCCAACATGAAGAGCTTCTGGTGAATTATTTGTGGAGAGATAAGGGTGTTCCCAGTCAGATGTCCTACCTCAGCCAGGCGCTTACTGATCTTGAGGGTATAACCAATGCGATGGCGACTCATTTTGAGTCCGCTGATGTTGATCATGACTTGGCACAGTTGCATCAAAGGGTGTCGCATTGTGCATTTTGCCGACACCAATTTACAGAGGAAGAAATTGAGGGACCTTGATGCCCATAAAAAGGCTGGTTGTGATAAAGTGTCTCCACTGCTCTTGAAAAACTGCACAGATGCTTTGGCCATTCCAACGTGTAAATTATTTCAAAGGTCTTTTGACAGTGGAGAGTGTCCAAGTTATTGGAAGATTGTATCTCTTTTTCCTATCCACAAGTCGGGAGATAGATGTGATGTGCAGAACTACCGAGGTATATCCCTTATATCTGCTATACCCAAGGTATTTGAGGCAATATTGGCTGAGGAACTTGTATTTACCTTTAGAAACTACATTGGTTGTGAGCAGCATGGTTTTTTCAGGGGGTGGTCAACTACGACCAATTTCGCAGTATACCAGAACTATCTGGTGGAATCCATTTTTTTTTTAAATTTGTCTAAATTTTTGACTACTTTCATTGATTTTAACTTTATAAAAATTTTATTTTAGCCTCCACAAGTAAAATGTCTCACACCCTTATGGCATCCAAACATAAGTGTTACCGGGGAAGTGTGCCTTTCGCTCTTGAGACAGCATAGTGTTGACGGGTTGGGGTGGTCACCCACTAGAAGGCTTAATGACGTCGTGTGGGGTCTCCACGCTTTATTTACGGTATACAAGCAAATTACATAGTAAGAACATTTTTATAATGATTTTTTTTCAGGATCTACTTAATTTCGAAGATCCTCTTAACATCGAAGCTGCCGAAATGTATCGACACAACAAGGATGAATTTTGCAAAAAAGTTACAGAATATGTAAATAAATATGCTAAAGAATAAATTGTGATATTTACCAGTTTTTGTATGTAATTTTAAAAAAGTACATTCATTCGATACTAATCAAGGTTTATTTCAAATAAATAATAGAATATAAAACGTTGTGCATACGTTAAACAAATGTAAAATAATACTTAGGTTTTAACATCAGATCTTTTGAGCTATAAGTTAACGGATTATTTACATAACTCTATTTACAATCTGATTACTAAATTAAGCGGTGGCGATACCGATTGAAACCCCAGCAGCAAAGGAAATCAAGAAGATGTGGAACTCCTTCAGTTTGTAGTCTCCTTCGCCCAAGAAGGACGAGTACCACTTCTTCGCTTTCACTTTCTGGCCCTTCAGGACGTCCTCAGCTTTGTCCACTTTCCTGTCGACGTACCTCTCCACTTTATCCATGAAGGTGGGTCCCTCACCTGTGATTTTTTCCTCCACTTTATCTGTTATTTTATCCAGCTGCTTATTGACTTTATTCCAGTTGATTTTGATGTAGCCTTGGTCGTTGGCCACCTGAAGAAGAATTATTCCGCCTCCCACGGCGACCGCTATGACCTTGCCTATTTTCATCGATAAGAAGCCGGTCATCCTATCGAAATAACAACATATTAGGCGTTTCATTTTGTATGCCAGTTACATACTTACCATCCAGAACTGGCCCCAAGGAAGATTTGTTTGGAAGCGGAAGCTTTGCTGATATCACCCAACATTTTCTCTAGGCAATTGCAGTTTTCCTTTTTACTCATTTTGACTAGTTTTTTGTTGTTTCCTTCCTTACGAAACTTGTCCAATACCATTAGCACCTGCTAATATGTCTAGAAAAATTTACAAATTAATAAATAAATTTAATCAATTCGTCGCGGTAAAATAATGCGCCTTGGTGGGATAATTACGCCGGGCTTAAAAAATCATATGACATGAAATTCAACCTTTAAAGTCACCTATTTATAAAAATTCTAAATACGGCACTGACCGAAAAAGCGCAAATTTTATTGCCGGTCTAACAAAAAGCAAGGACATTTTTTAAGATTTGTGCAAATAAAACGTAAGTATTATAAATAAACCGTAGATCATTTGTAAAAGTGACATCATTGCTGAATTAAATCAGTTACATAAAATTAATTCGTGTGCTAAAAACAAAAAAAAAATGACTACCTTAAACACGACTATACATAAACGATTTTATGCACTAGGCACTTAAATATTTCTAACAAAGATCCGTACCGGATAAATTGCAATTACAGTGACGTTTCGGGCTGCAATCAAAACAACGAACCGTGGAAGAAATGCCAGAGGTACACTGAAGTAACTTTTGAGATAGGTGAGGTTTGCGCGCCCTCTGGCTTTCGGGGAATTATTAACTAGTGGGACACGCCCACGTGTAAATGAAAACGCTCAATATTTTGCTTTTTGATATTTATTTCCAAAATTCCCTTTTTAATAACACGAATACTGTTATTCTCAACGAATTAAAGAAAAAAATTAAATTAGACAAACCAAAATTAATCAATACAGTCAACCACTAGCGACATCTCATTTTTGGGGTAAATACTGCTTAGCTAAGTTTTGCAACTTCCAATTATTTCTATCAAAGTTTATTCTCTAGGCGCATTTACTTTGGGATAGGAGGATGAACTATCGACTTTATAAATTTTTAGGAGTATCAAAAAAGGCCTATATAACGAAAGGAAGTACACACCACAATGATTGGTAGGCAACTCTCGATGCCTCTGCGTATTGTTGAGCAATAATTAGGAGTTCCCTTGAGTGAAAGCCTTGTTTAATTTTATATACATTTACTCTTGACTATTATTATAAAACCCAGTTAAATTTATCCTCGGAGTAAATCGACTGAGTAAACTAACTCATTTTTTGTTTATAATAACGGAAGTAAATTTAATCTGCAATTAAATTTATCCAAAGTTAACTTAAATTGCTTAAAAAAATTAAAAATTAAAACTGCTTATCATTCAAACAAAATTGACAAAATTATTTCAACATTTCATGATTATAACTATAATTTGAAATTCACTTTCCAAACAGAAACATAAATCAATAATTTTTTACCAATTAAATAACAGAAAGATCGACGATAAAAGCTTACCTGGGTGACATTCCATATTCTATGTACTCCTAATTGTGGCTAAAAATACTGACACACGCTTCGTTTCTGCAAGTTTAACCATCTAATAAGAAGTGCGTAGTTTACAGTACACCTGGAGGACATTCCATGTCCCCCAGACCCCCTGGTGGTCCTTCTTTTCCTTCATTTTTTAATTAGTTACAACATATGAATTTTTATCGATTCTCATCAACAAAAGGGTGACCAACAGGGGGTCTGGGGGACATGGAATGTCCTCCAGGTACTCGATTACCTACGTTGTGATCCTTATTTTACGTTGTTTTTATTCAATTGCAAGCTACTCGGTTACTTCCTTAATTCCTCCCATGAATCTTCCTTTGCCTTTCTTACTAAGTCTTTTACTTTCGTTCTCTGATTTTTGCACTGTTGATAATTTATTTCCGTCCTTTTTGATTCTGATTTCTGCCTTTATTGTTTATGTTTATTCCACATTTCATCTCTGGACTTTTGTCTCCAGTTCTCCCGTTCCAAGTCTTTGTTGTCTTCCACCAATTTCTGATATCTCTCTGCTACGATGTCTTCTTGTAGTCTATATGTTTTGATCGTTTCTTTTACG
>JAUIMW010001088.1:0-13765 GCA_033557785.1 Enochrus cinctus
TAAGTCCTCGGTAGTATAGTGGTCAGTATCCCCGCCTGTCACGCGGGAGACCGGGGTTCGATTCCCCGCCGGGGAGGGCAACTTTTTTTGATTAAATATAATTTATTATTATTTTTTAAATCTAAAAATATGAAGGTCCACAGAGAAACTTAAAAAAGTAACATTAATACATTTGAAAAACGATTTCCTTTGAAAAGTAACTTTTTTAATAATTTTTTTCATAATAATTACAAGTAAATATAATATTAAATCTGCTTTAAATTCGAAAACGAATGGTACTTGAATCAACAAAATCGGCCTAGACGTTTCAAAGTTATGAAGATTTGAAAATTGCTAATTATTCAGATTTTTTTACATATACCGAAAATATTGTGATAATATGTGTTCTAATAAACTAACAACAAACAAAAATAAAATATTTTAACAACATACACTGTATATTTAATAAATATTGTTTAACAATTCCTGAATAATTTTTTCTTGTATGTAGAGCATATTGATAAAAATTGGTAACCCTTCAGTAACACTATAATAGTAATACATTATTTAACATTGAGGGCCAGCTGGACTTGGCACTTATTAGTTTTGTCTTATTTTTTAATAGATATAGTGGTTATTTAAAAGAAAAAATAATATCAAGTAAGTTTATTCAAAATATATGCATATAATTTATAAAATAATTATATATTTGAAAAGATAATTATATCACATCCTGTAGCCCATTTCCCTTTCAAATTGTTCACCCTTCAAAGTACCATCTATACTTTTACAATCTTTATTAAAAACAGAATAAGCACTAACTTCATTTTTCTTTTTTGGTTTAGTTCGTGTGTTTAGATACATTCCTATTAACGCAGAAACTATTAAATATACTGTGCCAAATTGAAGTTTAATAAATATATAATAACCCATTAACCATAACCCTAACCAAGATATAAAATACAGTATGTCCTGATAGGTGCAGCAGTTAATCTTATCATCAACTTCATCTTCGACTACTTCTTCACAATTGTTCTCCTCCAGTGGATCCTCTTTTTCTTGGGGAATATCGATTTCCATTTTTTTATCCTAAAATAAAATATGAATAAATATTAAATTTTTTTTATTTATAAAAACACTTACGTCTGCAGAATTAAAAGTAAATTTAGAAAAGATACTTTTTATCTTTTCCTTTGAATCGTTGATTAATTTTTCTCTGCGTTTTCTTCTACGGTACTCTTCTAATTTTTTTTCCATATTGTACACGAATTCTCAGTACGTATAAAACAACTTTTAATAAACATCTCTTATGTGCCAATTTGATTATTCTAATTTATTTATTTTGTTATTTACCATCCGACTGCCATCGTGACATATTTTTGACATTAATGTGACATGTAAGCGTCAGACGTGGCGAATTTGTCAAAACTATCACTAAATGAACCTATATAAATATTCCATTTCCTCTTTATGTAATTTCATTTTATTTTGTGAATTAGAAAAATGTATGAAAGCAAAACCTTTTGCAATTTCACTTAAATTTTTTTTGGTTATGCGGTTCGAGTTGGCATATGGAACCTAACCTCTTCTTTTGACAGTTGCACTTGGTTGCATGGGCATTGTGGCAGTGTGGGTTATGCGTTGAGGATTTTCTCTCCTATTTACATCGAATTTCGCAATTTTAATTCATTTTTCATCACAGAAGTACAAGAAGTTTTGTCCTGCTTTATTATTTCTCAGGAAAGATGAAGTTAACTTGCAATAAAAATAACCCTCCTTTGAGTAAGTAATCTCTATATTTGGTATTTTAAGCAATTTCAAATTTTCAAAATTAAAAATATAGACTATTTTGTAATATTTTTCAATTGTTAAAGGTTATTCAATACGAATTTTATAAATATTTAAGAGAGCATAAATAGGATCTAGAAACTAAGCTAATTATATTGCATTTTAAACAATATAGCTTTTATTATGTAAATAAAAATGTAATAAAATTCGTTTTAGTCTACTGGTCAGTTCAGAAAATACCTTGCCAATGCGCATAGATTTATTATAATGTTTTTGTTTTTAGGTGGAATTCTAACAGCTTCATACGTAAAGGAGCAGTTGTCAACCCCCATTGAAATTGTATGGGACACCACAACTCGTTTTGAAACTTCATCTCATAATATTCCTTGCGAAACAGGCAATGATGCTAGCCGTGCCATTGCCAGATTAATAAATGAAAATGAACTATATGGCTCTAACATTACCGAAAAAACCGAGATAGACCATTGGTTAACATTTTCCATCGGGCCAGTCGCATCAAAAACCGATCTTCTCTCAGGGATTCAATATTTAAATAAAACCCTAGCCCCTGTCACATATTTGTCAGCTAAAAAAATTACTATTGCTGACTTTGCTGTGTTTGCCGCATTGTATGGTAAGTTTACCCAAATATCTATGAAAACAATATAAAATACTCAAAAAATATATTAATGATATAAAATTACAGCAAATAGCAAATGGCAAGGCCTAGTTTCGAAAAAAGAAGCACCAGTCCACGTGCTACGTTGGTACAATTTTATCAAGAGTCAAAAGTTTGTCTCAATGATTCTGTCGAGTCTTCCAGCTGAAGTAAAAGCCTCTTTTGCACCGCCAGCATCTAGGCAAACTTTGGACAAGTCGGCTGTTGGAGACAGAGCTCAGGAAGGAAAGTTTGTGGATCTTCCAGGAGCAGAAATGGGAAAAGTTGTGGTGCGTTTCCCTCCCGAAGCTTCGGGATATCTCCACATCGGACATGCGAAAGCTGCTTTGTTAAACCAGTACTACCAGCAAGCCTTCAATGGAAAGTTGATCATGAGATTTGATGATACCAATCCCGCAAAAGAAAATGTTCACTTTGAAAAAGTTATTTTGGAAGACGTAGATATGCTCGAAATTAAACCAGACATGTTCACACATACATCTCAATATTTTGATTTAATGTTGGAATATTGTGAAAAGTTATTAAAGGAAGGTAAAGCTTACGTTGATGACACTGATCCGGAAACTATGAAGGCGGAACGTGAGCAGAGAATTGAATCTAAAAACAGGAATAATAGTGAGTATCACCATTTATTCAAAAATATAGGAAGATCTTTAGCTGCACCTGATAATTTGTCCTCTTTTTTGACTTGGTGAGAGGTGTTGTCCCTTTGTTTAAATAACTTATGTACAACTAATAAAGTTACTTTTGAGTACACACCAATACTTCATCCCACACATGTTTGACAATTCTGATCGTTGCTCAAATAACAACTCTTTACTTTACATTCATTAAAAGAAATTTAATCGATTAAATTGATTATATTTGTGTTAACTCAATTCACCCTTCCTGAAATTCTCTCACCAATATTAACATATAATGATCTATTTTATTTTAAGCAACTAAAATCATAACTCTCTGAAATTAACTTATAACAATTCAGTATTTTATAGTTTATTTCCTATTACAACTGTAAATTATATTACAAATATAACCCACTTAATTAGTACAACACTTTTTTTAATATATACATGTTTTATTAGCATAATGACAAAAGTCAAGAACAAAATCACTATTTAATGCTTTGATTTATTAACCAATACAAATTAAGAGATGCCGATAACATGAAAAAGAAAAGTAAATACTGGAAATTTTTATTAATTTTTAAAAATTGTAACCAGTTTATTTTAAATAGTAATAATAATTAACTTTATTTAGCTAATGAACAAGTTAAGTATGAAATACATAAAAAATGTATATATACACATACTCTAGCAAATATAAAATAAATAACAATAAAGAGATGTGCTAGTCAAAGTACAACATTTTTGGATCTGAAGGTGCAGTATGATCTGAGGTAGGATAGCCATGTTGAGAGACTTATGCAGAAGCTTTTATCTGCTCATCGACTGAAATGGGCTGTAAGTCTGCTTTATTTGTCTATCACTCTTGTTTTGAATCCATTATACGATATGCCTGCTCATTTTGGGGATTTTCAACACAGACTAACCTTTTGAAGCTATTTAGGATACAGAAAAGATCGTTAAGATGTATAGCATGACTTTCACCAATCTCACCGAGTGCACCATTGTTTAGATGTTTGGAGGTACTTACTATTTATGCCCTTATAATTCTCGAGAGCTGATGTTGTATTTTCAAACATAGGGAGAAGTATCAAACTTTTGGTAATGTTCACAATTACTTCACTCATTGGAGAGAGTCATTTTACTTACCTTTGCCAAGAACAGCCACATTTGAGGATTCACTGTGCTACCTGGGGATAAAATTCTTTAGCAGTCTTCCAGATTCATTTAAGCAAGCAGCTCAAGAAAAATGGGTGTCTTAAGTCTATGCTTTTACAGATACAACCTTACAGCCTTGATAACTTTTTTGTGCACAGTATGTAAGACATTATAACCTCTGCGTGACCACCCATCCACGCGGATGCATCTTCGCTGCACTGCTCCAGACCAAGACACAGTAACTGAGAATGGATTCAACGAAAGCACAGTAGAATACCAACAATTGTCTTATGTTAAAAATATCCCGTAATGTCCGGAAATTATAGAATGTTTTCCTGAGCCTCATCGAAGTTAAATTAATGTTACGGTCCCAACGAAGTTGTTGGTCGACACAAGGGTTTATGCGCAATGGCTGACTCAAATTTATCTACATTATAATTTCTTGAAGTTCAACGTTAAATAATTTGTGTTTAGCCAGATATTTATATTTTGAAGGTTAGAATGCTGTAGTGTTGTCTGTACCATAAGAAACAACAGTGTATCATCAGCATAGAAGGAAATATTTTCATTTAACCAATATTGCAATAGCGAATCATTGTTGTACTACAAAAAAAAATAATGGGTAATAATAATAAAACTCTTTTATTCAACCAAGTACAATCATACTTATCATCAATATCATATTAATAATTGAAATATAATTCTACGAACGCAGGTTCTGATCTAAACTATGATTACATAAATAACAGCATGAAGAAAAATCCGCTCTTCATGTTAAATAAGTATGGACGATATAAACAACTATGTTACACATCTTCCTATGTTCTATAATCAAGGGCATAACTAATAATATATTGAAATTTTTTTAGCATATGAACAAAATTACAAAATGTGGCAAGAAATGGTTAAAGGAAGCGCTGCCGGACAAAAATGTTGCGTTCGTGCTAAAATCGACATGCAATCGGCTAATGGTTGCATGAGGGACCCAACGATATACCGTTGCAAAAATGAGCCACATCCTAGAACTGGAGATAAATATAAGTAAACATTTAAAATACAATTGCACAAGCTTAGATTTAATAATTTTAATTACAGAGTTTATCCAACATATGACTTTGCATGTCCCATCGTAGATGCGATTGAAGGAGTTACCCATACGTTGCGCACAATGGAATATCACGATCGTGACCCTCAATTTTATTGGTTTATTGAAGCATTAGGCTTAAGAAAACCATATATTTGGGAATACAGCAGGCTGTCTATGACCAATACAGTTTTAAGCAAAAGGAAACTTACTTGGTTTGTTGAAGAAGGTCTGGTTGATGGATGGTAAGCGTACTTCTATAAATTTTCTTTATAAATGTGTAATGAATGTATGCTTTTAGGGATGACCCGCGTTTCCCCACAGTAAGGGGTGTTTTAAGGAGAGGTATGACTGTAGAAGGTCTGAAGCAATTTATTATTGCGCAAGGTTCTAGTAGATCGGTAGTATTTATGGAATGGGACAAGATTTGGGCATTCAATAAGAAAGTTATCGATCCTATAGCTCCTCGTTACACTGCGCTGGATATGAAGAACGTCCCGGTGCTTGTCAAGGGAGTTAAGGAAGAAAAACGTATTGTTGCAAAGCATCCCAAAAATGCTGAAGTTGGAGAGAAGGAAATTTGGATAGGGCCAAGAGTATTAATTGATCTTGTTGATGCAGAAACTTTGAAAGAAGGAGAAAATGCTACTTTTGTAAATTGGGGAAATATCATGATTAAAAAAATTAATCGGTATGAATTTAGTGATTTTAATTAAATTTGTATTCATTTGTTGTTTGTTTATTTTAGTGAAAATGGTGTGATTACTTCAGTTGAAGCAGAACCTAATCTGGAAAATACCGACTACAAGAAAACTGTTAAATTAACCTGGTTAGCAGAAACCGAACAAGCTAAATTTACTCCAACTTATTGTGTATACTTCGATCATATAATTAGCAAAGCTCTTTTGGGAAAAGATGAAGATTTTAAACAATTCATAGGCCATGAAACAAGGGTAAGTAGAAAACTACTAGGAAGATTTTTTTTAATTGAATTATATACAGAAAGAAGTTCAAATGTTGGGAGACCCTGAATTCAGGAAGTTAAAGAAAGGAGACATCATTCAACTGCAAAGACGAGGTTACTTCAAAGTGGATGAAGCTTATGAACCTCTTAGTTTGAACACTTCTAAAGAGCATCCTATTATTCTGTTTGAAATTCCTGATGGGCAAAAGAAAAAGGAAGAAGCTGCTCCTGCTGGAAAACAACCTGTTGGTGGAAAGAAAAAGGTGAATAAGAAATAATTATTGGATTAACTTGTGCTACATTGACTGTTTTTGGGTTTTAGGGTGAAGAAGTTGGATCCAAAAAACAAGCTAAAGCTCCTAAGGAGCCCAAGAAACCTAAAGAAAACTCTGGAGATCAAAAGGAAAATACTGCTCCAAAAGCTAAGGTACATTGATAAGATTTATCAATTTTAATTTTAAACTTATAACAAAAAATTTTAAACTTGTGCAATTTTAACTAATTCCTGTCATAAATTAAAATTATTTTCTTATCTTTATGCACTATGTATTAACTGACTTTTGAGTAATTTAAATTTGTTGAATGCCAATACTACAGTGAAATGATCTACTTTCTTAATCCCCTCCAATGATGGATTCATCAAAGAGAAAGGCAGACATGCATGCTTCAGTCATCATTTGCCTCTATCAAGCGGATGTTTAAACAACATATGGATTTATATTATTTATATTAATTTTTAGAAAGAATTTTTTATTATAATTAAATTTCATTTCGTGTCAATTATATTATGTGATAAAAAATGGTAAATGTTTATATGTTTTTCATATGATAGTTTATTCATTTAAATTAATTTTAGGGCGATGAAAGTGGAGATAAAAAACAAGCCAAATTAGATGTTATGAACCAAGGTGGAGATGCTGTCAAAGAAGCTACACCTAATAAAAAACAGGTAACAATTATATATTTTTTTCAACTAGCTCGACTTCACATAGAAGCAATTTATTTATAACATAATATATATCTTGACCCATAAATTAGACTATTGTCGCGTGAGAGGCTCATTACTAGCATTAATGTCATCCTTCTTACATAATAGAAAACTAGTGAATATTAATGGCGATCTCATGTATAATGCTATAAGTATACCCTATTCCCTGAGAGGTATATTATAAAAGTTATTTTTTTCATTAAACAATTAAGTAAAATATTATTATATTTTGGACGAATATTTTATAATAATATTTTTACTTATTGGTGTTAATAATTTGCTGATATACTAAAAATAGCAAAGCAAAATTTAATTATATGGAATAACAAAGGAATTAAACTTGAAATGTTATAACAAGTTCATCTTTCTCCTTCAAAGAGAAAGAATACTGCAACTCATCTTTGATTGTCATCTTTCAACATTTTGAATATATTGGGGGTTATGAATATAATTTTTAAGCAATTTTAAGATTTTATCTTATACCCTGATACAAATGATAGCTTTTTTACATATATCTTACATACTATGATGAAAACTTTTTTCAACATATTTAAACGTACTAGGTACTCCAGTAAATTAATATTTAGAAAAATGCATGTTATATTTTAAATTTATATTGTTAAAAAAATACTTAACACTATGTATAAAAAATGTAATATTTAATATTTAAAACATATTCCATTTTATCTCTTGCCAACCCAGTATTAAAAATTATCCAAAAGTAATACGTAATAAGTGAGTTTTATGAAACTCTTGGTCTTATTATTAAAAATGCATGTATTAATTAATTAAATACGTCAAAGTGCATTTAAACCCAGTTTAGAGTTGGTAAAAAGTAGCCATATAAAGTCTCTGTGACTGGTCTTGTAATAATGTGATGCTAATGAAGTATCCCATTTCACAAAACTATTATTAAATTTTCATAAGTATTGTTAACATTTGACATGAATAAAATTAGTAATTTTAACATCTAGGATTCTTTCCTGTATATTCCTAGTATTATTTATTTCTTTGGCACCCAAATACGAGAGGAAATTGTTAAATTAATAGAATTATTTATTGACACTTTTTATATTTATTAGTTCAAGAATATTCAAATTACCCTTGATGAAATAATTCTTATCCCTTACCCAAGCAGACCATGAGGTGTATAAATTGTCCTAAATGTTACTCTTTTATATCCAATTGTCATCCCAATGCACTCCACATCCATATTAGTCAAGGGAAAATTAATTGACATACTACAAAACAGTATCAGACTTGACACCAAGACCATGCAACCTTCTCTACTCTTACTTACAGTTGCACAGGGATATCTTGTCTATAAACTTTATAGTTTTGGGGAATTGTACTCCATTATAAAGGGAATCATTCAACCATATCTCAGCCAGTATTACAACTTATCAGCAACCAACCAATAATTCCTTGAAGAGAGAATTGAATTTTATTTGTAAACCTTTAACATTTTGATAATACACTGCCACCGTTTTAGAAGATTTTCTTCTTTGTACTACCCTGTTCCCTTCTGCAGATGAACTTGTCGAAAATTCTGTGAGGTATCATTACTCAATCCTGGCACACAATCCACCACTACAGAGACTCCAGAAAAACCATCTCAGAGAAGGATCCTTCAGGTGCTCCTGATTTTTCAGGAATCGATTTCTTAAAAATTCATTGGATGTTGGTTGGCGGGCTTTGATTCTCGATAATTTGTATTCTGATGATAACTCTCGCCAATTGGATGATGACCATTTGAAACACCAATGAAGTAGAACAGCCGTCATAAAAATTAAGAAGTTTATATTGATATTATATGCAAAAAATGGGAAAGTGGGGTGGGAAGGGCAATTGAATTCAATGTGCAGACAGCTGCTAACGACCCTAGAAATGTTTTTCTTAATAGCAGCATTAAATTAAATTTACAAATTTCTATTTTTAGAAGGAAGCAGGTGCCAACAAAAAAGAAATAAAAACTGCCCAAGAGTCCAAAAAACCGAAAGAAAAAATAGCAAATGCGCCAAAGCAGACACCAGCCAAGAAACAGGTAATAAAAACAAAGTGAAATTAATGTTAGATTGCTTTTACTCATTTCATTCTTTAGTCTGAAGATGGAGGACAAAAGAAACAGACCAGGCTTGGTTTGGAAGCGAAAAAAGAAGAAAATTTGTCAGACTGGTACTCTCAAGTAATAACCAAAGGTGAAATGATTGAATATTATGACGTGTCAGGTTGCTACATTTTAAGACCTTGGTCGTTTTCTATTTGGGAAGCGATCAAAGATTGGTTTGATTGCGAAATAAAAAAATTGGGGGTCCAAAATTGTTATTTCCCAATATTCGTATCTAAAAGCGTTTTAGAAAAAGAAAAGACACACATTGCCGATTTCGCTCCCGAAGTTGCTTGGGTAACCAAGTCTGGCGATTCAGATATGGCAGAACCAGTAGCTATTCGTCCAACATCTGAAACTGTCATGTACCCTGCTTATGCTAAATGGCTGCAGTCATATAGAGATTTACCCATTAAGCTCAATCAGTGGAACAACGTTGTTGTAAGTTTTCTTATATAATAAAAATAATAAGTATGGATAATCGCTACTTAATATTTTAGAGGTGGGAGTTCAAACATCCTCAACCATTTTTAAGAACAAGAGAATTCTTATGGCAAGAAGGGCATACTGCTTATGCTTCTCAACAAGACGCTAAAGACGAAGTGAAGACGATTTTAGGTTCGTAATCTAAATAATTTTAATACTCTTAAGTTTTTCTAATGGTTATTCATTGTTTTTTTTTTTATAGATCTATACGCACAAGTTTATACAAACCTTTTGGCTATACCCGTTGTTAAAGGAAGAAAAACCGAAAAAGAAAAGTTTGCAGGTGGTGATTATACGTATACAGTAGAAGCATTTGTCTCTGCAAGTGGCAGAGCTATCCAAGGTGCTACCTCTCACCATTTAGGCCAAAACTTCTCCAAGATGTTTGATATTATATATGATGACCCTGAAACGCAAGAGAAGAAGTATGTTTACCAAAATTCTTGGGGTATCACTACAAGAACTATTGGTATGTACTTTGCTTACAATTGACTAGAAATATTAATATTTTTTTAAATTTTAGGTGTCATGATTATGGTTCATGCTGACAACCAAGGTTTAGTTCTACCACCAAGGGTAGCTAGTATACAAGTTGTCATAGTACCATGTGGAATTACTGTGAAAACTACAGATGCTGAACGAAATGAACTTCAAGCATCTTGTGATACTTTAGAAGCAGAGCTAAAGAAAGCTGGAGTCAGAGTGAAGGGAGACTACAGGGATAACTACTCTCCTGGCTGGAAATTTAATCACTGGGAACTTAAAGGAGTACCTATTCGAGTTGAACTTGGGCCCAAAGATATGAAAAATAATCAACTGGTAGCTGTTCGTAGGGATACTGGTGAAAAAATCGTGGTCAAACGTGGCAGCGCAGTTACTGATTTAAGTAATCTTTTGGATACCATTCAAAATAATTTATACAACAATGCCTTGAAAGATTTGGAAAGTCACAAAGTTCTGTTGACTGAATGGTCTCAATTTAATCAGAATTTGGATAAGAAGAATGTTATTCTGGCTCCTTTCTGTGGAGAAATAAGCTGTGAAGATAAGATAAAAGCTGACAGTACAAGGTAAGAAATGAAGATATAATGTATTTGAAGTTATAAAAATTAAATTTTTTTTTTAGGGATGATAGCGAAGCTGCTGAACCAGGTGCACCATCAATGGGTGCTAAATCGCTTTGCATACCTTTGGAACAACCAGCCGAAATCAAACCATCTGATAAGTGCATTCATCCTGCTTGTAAAAATCCGCCAAAGTTCTATACATTATTTGGAAGAAGTTACTAATTTAAATAATTATATTTTCACTTTTTTAAGTACTTTTAAATGTTATAACTTGTGTTACAACAATAAAGTATTTAAATAAATCGACTCTTTTTTTTTACATTTTCTTTCATAAAAATATATCTTCATGAGTAGTTAATAAAATGGTAAATTTAATAATACTACATGATAAAACCGTTTTATTTTATTATAAATTTTTACGAACATCTTAAAACATAAATATTTTTCTCATATAAATAACATTAAATAAATTTCAAATGAAATCAAATATTAATAGGTTTATTGCAGAAATAGTTGCAACTTTCTCTTGGGAGTAATTCCTATACTATACATTTTTGGAAAATATTAATAAATATCAAAATAACTACAATTTCTATGGACCATTTATTCTTTTTTATCTTCTTTGATCAAACGCATATGTTCTTCTTTGTGCATCTTCAATAGCTCTTCTTTCCACCCTAATTTTTCAGCTAGTAACTCAACACCCTCATCGCAATCTCCTAGCCAGGCGACATCTCTGGTGTTTTCTTCTCCATAAAAGTCCATTCCCTGTTTTCCAAAAAAAGCACTAAGAGCACTTGGCCTTTCACCAGCGATTTCTCTGTTTATTAACAATCTGGGACATTCATCTCCAACACTAAAATAGAAATATTTAAAAAAATACATGTACATATAAAATTGAAAAACTACCACTTACTAATCTACTAAAGAAGCAAATGGTTGAACTACTAGTGAAGACCCCATAATTATAAGTAAATCACATTTAGAGAAATCTTTTCTTAATAACGAATGAAATTTTTCAGGGAGATTTTCCCCGAAGAAAACAATGTCAGGCTTGACGACACCAGGGCAATCTTCGCATATAGGCAAGATATCAGAAAATATTTTTTCTTTCATCCATTTCTGGCTGTATTCTTTTCTACAACTAAGACAATGTCCAGTGTGGAAGGTCCCATGAGCTTCAACCAATTTTTCATCAGGTATGCCAGCAATTCGCTCTAAAGTGTCGATGTTTTGCGTGTAGTGTCTTAACAGAAGCCCTTTTTCATGTAATAATCGAACGAAATAATGGGACAGGGTTGGCCTGAAAGAACCCGGGTATAATTCTTTCGCTAGGACAAAGAAAGGCTTTGGGTTTTCTTGGAAGAACTCTATATCAAATACAGCTTGAGGATATGGTAAATTGTATTTTTGTAAATTATCATACAATCCGGAACCAGGGGATCTGAAATCGGGTATACCCGCAGCTGAAACATCATGAAGTTATTTTTATCATTTTTGTATGTTGTTCATCTTACCTGTGGATATACCAGCTCCTGCCATGGTGATGATATTTTTACATTTATGTTCGTTAATATACTCTACTATTCCATCTAGGGACACATCATTTAAAACCTAAAATAAAACATTTTGAACTGAAAATGATAGCAGTGATTTCTGAAACGTCGAGATGATTTCAACATTGACTTTTTACGCAAGAAAAATCTTTTTTGCTAGCCGACTCGTATAAATGACTGATACTAACTTTAACTTTTTCTTCTTCATCTTTTTGAAGAACTAATCCTTTTAAAGATTTTTCTAACTCGTCAACACTTCCGCTGCTCCTTTTTGAAGTATCTGTGGATCCATCAAAATGTGTAATGTTTGGAAACGTGAAAATTAGAGGTATGTTATTCTTACCTTTATTCTTTTTAGAAGGTTTGTTGTGTACAGTAGTCGCTTTATTAGCCGAATCATCTAAAAGCGTCAATTACAGTTATTAACATATAAATAAATTATGAATTAACAATTAAAAAAAAATTAATTTGATTTTTGTGGATTATTTACCGTGGCATCCAGATTGATGTAATTAGTAAATTATATATATGTGAAAAATGTAAAGAAACAGTGCTTTCTGAGATGATAGATGCATAAAGATGATCCAATCCTTAACTAAGATGAATAAAGTTTTCGAATTGTAATTGGTGTTCCGTCGCATTAATTTCTATAAATGTAAATATTGTATGAATGAAAATCGCAGTCGTATCAGCAGTCCTGAATTTAAGCACAGATGGTTTAAATGAATGGGAAGGAAATGTTAATGGAAAGTTTATTAATGATTGGAAAACACGGAGGTAGGAGGAAAGGAAATCAACATTCAGTATATTTACCTTAAAACTGTAACTTTACTAAATTTTCAAAATTGTGCTATTTTTAACATGAACTTTGATCATAAACATATGCAATGAAATAAAATTTAGTATTGTGATGAGTAAGCCAAGACCAGGTACTTTATACAAGTGAAATAAGTACCAAAAATACATTGAAAAATGGAATAATTGAAACAAAAATAATAAATACATACGCTCAAAATAATAAAATATTGGCATTACCTTGATTGGAATTTGATGACATCCTACGAAATATAAAAAAATTTATTTTTCTGTTTTTCGATTGATTTTGACATTCAGTTGTCACTTGTCAACTGTCATCGACCGGAGTAGCCAACCATATAGTCTTAAATCAAGCGCGCACAAAATACCCTAAATACGTGTTACGACATATACTTGAAGATACTTAGGGGTGTGTAATACGAATTAAATGAATCTAATTATTGATTATTATTTGAAATTGAAATAGCAAT
>JAUIMW010001089.1:0-13760 GCA_033557785.1 Enochrus cinctus
TATATATATATATATATATGGTGGGTTACTACTCGGCTATTAAGTCAAGTTTGGAATATAGAAATTCGAGCTACAATTTGACTCGACTTGGGAAAATACCGTTCATTTGATTTCACGTTATATACACGAGAGATTATTTTAACAATAATGCTTATTTTATGTGACATAATTTTCATTTACAAAATTTTAAACATATTTACTATAAATGACAATTGCTTATAATATTAATATGCATAATATCGTCAATATTATTAATTTACTGTCAATAACTACATTGATTGTTTGATGAAGACAAATTAATATTTTTTCAACTTTAAAGATAACCAAGCTTGAGAAAAAGCGACATTGACAGTTCACAAGAGTCCTGGCAATTAATTATATTGACGTGCCTATAAATAACACGGCTCGTGGTGTAGCAACAGAAAAAAAGTGCGTAAAATTATATTTCGACAATATGGTAGTAGTAGGCGAAAGAAAAGCCATTGTTAACTGAAGCTTAAAAGAAGAAACGTCTAGCTTGGACAAAAACAAAAGTTAATTGAAATGCGGATGACTGGGACAAAGTTATTTTTAGCGATAAATCGAAATTTGAAGTTTATGTTGACAATTGTCGAAAAAGACTCATTTGAATAAAATTTAAAGCATTCCATAAAGACTGCCTTAAACGCACTGTAAAATTTCCACAGGTGATTGTGATTTAGAACTGTATATCGAGTAAAGGTGTATTTAGGCATAAGTTTGTCGACGGTATTATAAATGCCGAAAATATTAAAAGATTTTGGAAAGTAGCCTTAGTGCGACAGAAGAGTTCGGGAATGAAAATTTCATCCTTCATCAAGATGGAGCGTCCTCTCACACGGCTAAATCTATAAAAAAAATGGTTTGGAGATCATGAGAGTCGTGTTTTGGCCTGGTCTTCCAGCAGTACCGGCTTAAATGTCATCGAAACTCTGTGGTATGGCATGAAAAAAGTGTTGAGAAACATCCTCTAAAGAACGATTTCAGCACTCAGGGCCAAAATTCAAGACATTTGAAACAATTTTCCACCACAATATTGTAAATTCTAAGTAGATACAAAGCCAAAAAGGATTAATGCTGTTATAAAGGCAAAAGGTGACGTCACTAGATATTACAAATTTAAAATAATTAGATATATCTAAAAAAAATTATTAAAAATTCAAAATTTGATAAAATGAAAAAATCTCAATTTTTCGTTCATAAGATTACGCTTCAGATAATATATAAAACAATATAATGTAATATAAAATTAATTTTGAAATTGAAATTTCCAAATATTTATTTTTCATTATTTTTTTTATAATATCTTGCTAAATAAGTTATTTCCGATTTGCTCTTGACGATGTTTCTAGCTGATAGTTTGTCTCTGGTACTTATGTAGTAGATTTTTATTTATATCAAAAGAAGTAAATATCAATAAAGTGAACTTACTAGCAGACTTTCCAGCTGAGCGAGTAACTATTCTATTTATTGATAGGCAATCTAGCCAATTTTTTAAATCATATGATACTCATAGCTTTCCTGGCTCAGGCAAGCCCTCGTATTTCAATTAATTAATTAATTAGGCGTTGCCTGTAATTTTAAATTCAGTTTTAATCGGTTTATAATTTTACTGTACAGAAAAACTAAATTTTTAGAATAAGAACGACAACGAGAAATTTTGATTTAGTTCCAATCAGAAACAGTTTTTAGTCCCTGCGCAGATCATTTTAAACAAATTATTTGAACCATGGGTACACGCATCCTCCTTGGAGCATATTGATACATACATATTAAGTTCTCTACTTCTCTAGTGGTAGACATACATATTATTTTTATACGTTTTATAGATACTAGTATCTACAGGAACAAAAATATTTATAAACTAGTCTTCTGCGTCGATGACGTGTTATGTTAAATGTTCTCTGCATTAGTTTTGAGTGAAGCAACATTGTAAGTATTAAACTATTTTTTTTAGACCAAAATACATTTTTATTAAATAAATAACTAGAAATCAAAACTAACAAATACGTTTGAAATGGTATTTTATTTGAAAATTGTGCTTGTAACGTCTTGAAGGTTATTTCGCAATTATCAAAGCGCAGAATGAGTCCAAAGATAACCTGAATGAGTCTGCGCATATAGGCAAGCAAAGTTACAGACATGAAAATCTAATATAAATGAAGCAAAAATAAAAACATCTGCAGTTTTAATGCCAATTTTTTTATAAATTAGTTAAGTTTATTTGCTAGTATTATTAATACATCGTATTATTTATACATGACAATACAGTCCATTAAAGTCAGTTACAAGACTTGCCCGTGGCTACAAGTTTTTATACAATAATTTTGATGTAACTTGAAATTTTCCTTAACCAAATGTTTGAATTTTCAAATCGATTTCCAATTAATTAACAAAAATATTTTAAAATTTTGAAGAACCAAAAACCATCTTCACAATTGCTACGACAGTTGAATATAAAGTGTGTAAAAATAATTGATAATAATAAAAGAGATTTTTTTTTCATTCAGCGATTAAGACAGTCATCATTTTTTGAGGTATACCTTTGATTGACAATGCGTTATTATTCGCTTTACGCTGTAATAACATTCTATTAATACATCTGCTTTTCAACACGCAAATACCTTAGCTATTTTTGTCTATGCCTAAAAATTGTTTCCTACTCTTTAGAGAAAATACATAAATACAAAGAAAGCAGTTGGAGTATAAATAGGTTCATAGAAGATGATACTTTGAATAAAACATTATACCTAGAAGAAAGTTTTGTTTTATTAGGGAATTATCCAGTAATTACTTTGCTAATCGTTAATTCCGTGCATGAGAATAGAAAATACTCATCACGAATATAACTCATTTTAAATAGAAGAATAATTGTATATTGTTCAGTAGTTCATCTTGCAGATTCTGTGGAGCTTTAAATTTAGTCACAGTATGCATCGAGACGCCGTCGACGGTGCATGGACCTGGAGCGCCGTTGTTTCCGCGTAGTAATGTTTTGTAAGTTTCTTCAATAAATTATGGAGTTTTACAAAACACACGTGTACACAAGATAACTTGAATTAGTTGCAATGAAAATATTAATTTTTCATAAAAGATGAGGTGTTAGTGTATAAGTTGTGCAGAACTTGTAATCAGTTTTGTAATAGCATCCACTGCGCTTTGATTAATTCTCGTACTGCGGTATTTTTGACCTAAATCCGATACAAAACCAATATATTTTCCATTATATTTTTCAATATGACGAAATATATACACGGGAAACGTGGAAACTGCTCTTAATATATAACAAACATAGCGTGATTCCGTATAATAATTTCTGATCTGAAAATCTATTTTCCAAGGAAAACTGAAGATCATTTGAGGAAAAATCGTTTTTCTGCGTCTCTAAGGAAAAACCTACATCGAATGTCACTAGAGTATAGCAAATCATCCAAGTTAACAGTTATTTTGACATGACTAAATATCGGGATGTGGGGTTCCATATCGATCTGGATGCTGCGTAACCTTGAGATTAGGTCCATCTCTCTTTAATTTTCTAAGTGTCGTATCATGCTTGTCCCTCCAGCTATACATTCTTGCTTAACAGATAACATACACTTAAATACTATGGATGTGTTATCTAAAAATTGTGTAATGTTATATGTGATTTTGTTATCGCAAAATTGCGTGGGTAGTATATCTCATTAGTAACTCCAGGTATGTAATCAAGTTTATATTAGTATATTTTTGCACGACATGGTCAAGAAAGTTTTCCTTGGAAACGTACCCCTGAAAATTTAATTATAAAATATTTACATTTTTACAACATACGTTTAGATTAATGTCTACTTGAAAAAATATTTTTCTGTATTTTAGAATGCATTATTTTTATCATATATAAATAAAATGAAGCAGTATGTCAATCAATATTGGTTTATTCGAATTTCAAAGTCATTGTGACTTTCGACTACAAGAGAACCAATATATTTTTAAATACAGTTTATTGCTATTTGAAGAAAACAAAGGGTTTATTTAACATTAACTTTATTTACCATTTAATCTTTGCAAATTTTTATAGTTTTCATAAAACTTAAAATTTCTGGTTCTGACCTAACGAATTATCTGCGTTACTTAAAATATGTTTTCGAATAAATTATCTTTATTCTATATAAATAAAATTAAGGATTATTTCAGTAAATATTGGTTGATTCTAATTTTTGATAACATAATTTTCGGTTGTAAGAGAACCAATACTTGTGGTTTATCAAATTTTTAAGATAACAATGCGTTTATCAATAACACTTGCTATTTACCATTTAATCTGTACACATAATAGTTTTCATAAAACCTAACATTTTGCTGTTATAATTTCTTTAGAAAGTATTCATGAATGTATGTACCCACCGAGGAAGTTTGGATGTCTGCTTAAAGCCTAAAAAACCGTTAATTCAAGTTATCACGGTATTTCCGTTTATCTCGATATTTTACGATAAATCCCGAAAATAAAGCTTTGTAAGTAATTCCCCTAAATCAGATTTTATACCACGTCAATCTATGCAACCGCAAATGTTCAATAATTAGTATAACTACCTTTCTCCTTGCCTTACCAACAGATGGCAATGAATTATTATATCTTTATTATTAATTTGAACTGTCCTAACAGCTGCATTTTTAAAAAGTTTTTCATGAACTCGTAATTTCTCTTCTTTCAGGATAAGAAAAAAACAGCAAAATGGGGGTCGACATATTAGACGAAAACCATTTTGCAATCAGTGCTATTGTTACCGTCACAATGCAGTTTATATTCTTTACAATAGCTGCTACATTTCAAATGGATAAGGTTACCGATTTTGCTGGAGGCATGAATTTTGTTATTATTGCATTATTAACTTTTTTTCTTGGACAAGGAGGCAAAGTAAGACCAGTTTTTTTTTAAATTTAAATTATAATTTTTATACTATGTCTTTCTAGAAAAGTTACGACAGCCGACAACTGATGGTAACTGTTTTTGTTTGCTTATGGGGTGCTAGATTATCAGGATACCTTTTATACAGAATTTTGAAGATAGGTAGGGACAAAAGGTTTGATGATAAGCGTAGCAACGTTATAAGATTTGCTATATTCTGGACTTTCCAAGCGGTGTGGGTTTATGTCGTTAGTCTTCCTGTTATAATAGTTAATTCGCCGAAAAATTCAATCCCACCAGCTCCAAAAACCATGACAACTTTGGATTCTGCTGGAACTTGCATGTTTATTGCAGGACTCCTAGCTGAAACTTATGCTGATTTGCAAAAGTTTGCTTTCAGACAAGATCCAGTAAATCAAGGAAAATGGTGCAATGACGGTAACTTTATAAGAATTAAATATTAATACAATTTCTAATTTTAAATTTATGTTAGGTCTTTGGAGATTATCGAGACATCCTAACTACTTTGGAGAAATCATACTATGGTGGGGTATATTTATAATATCAATTAATGTGATAGAAGGAATGGAATGGATAGCTATTTGCTCTCCAATTTTCACAACATTAATAATATTATTTTTATCGGGAATGCCGCTTTTGGAAAGATCATCTGATGATAAATTTGGAGAGTAAGTGAAATTTCTAAGTTAAGTTATATAATACTAATATTTTGACTTCTTTAGCAATTCTGAATATAGATACTACAAAGCATCTACTTCTCCATTAATTCCTATTCCGCCATCAATATACATAGAAGTACCAAAGTTCCTGAAATTTATCATTTGCTGTGAATATCCACTATATGATTCTCTGGATACTAAAGTAAAGACATCACATATCGTTAAAGAGTCCACAAGTGCTTCACTAGCACATTCACAAACATAGCTGTAAGTCTATGCTAGTCGACAGATTAGCATATCTCGGACTGAAGAAAGAAAAATAGCGAAAGAAAAATTAATTCAAAACAATCGGGGCCAAGTGGAAGATATTCAATTGTATAATTATTTACATCTTTTTTTGTTTTGGTCTAAAAAACTGAAAACTGTGTTTTTGGTCAGATTTTTTGTAAATAAACTTTTTTTAGCCAACTGCAAAATTATAAACTTTCTACTTAATTTTAAACTATTTTATTAAGACAAAAATTATTTTTTATACATTGAGGAACCCCGAATAGATGATCCTATTTCTATTAGCAAAGCTGTTATGTACAATTTATTTTGAAGAATTTTCAATTGTTTTTGTATATAATATGTTACATATATCCTAATTTGCGGGGCAAGTATAGCGCTAATATGTTACAGTCATAGTCAGTCCGAACATAATGCTCTGTTCAAGTTATACCTTGGTATGTTCTAAAATTTGTGAACAATATTTGTTATAAATGTTGTTAATATTAAACGTTTTCAAAATTAAAAATGTAAATATTTGAAAATTGTTCATAAAAGTGTATGGATACATATCTGGTGTACATAATTGTTTTGGATCAAGTTGAGAAACATGTGCAATTAGAAAATTTAATCATGTGTTCTAGGAATTGATGAATTTTTAAAATTAAAACAAGAAAAAATCAAAATCTAGTATTGTGACAAAAAAAGCAAAGACTTATTTATTTAGCAATTAGCGAACTGTAAAAAGAAGAGTTGAAAAATTTTAACATTTTAGGACATACTAGTTAGCAATACAATACATATCCAAATCGTTAGAAATGTGGTGATATTTTTATTAGCATGTTGTATGCTAACAAGATACGAGAATACTCATAATATATTATATTTAAAACAATGTAAAATTAAAAATAAAATAAAGAGTTGAACTTATTTGCTCACATATTTTTAAACCACCTTAAACATTCCTATAATTTTAATTTTTTTATACAATGATTTATTTATAAAATTTAACAACATTATGTTAGACATTTAACTTTCTTTAAAAATGAAAGACAAAAAACTACAACAAAAAAATTATACAAAAGAAATACTTTATTTCTTAAAAAATTCATATTTCACAATACACCCGACATAACGTAAAATTTGACAAACACACACAAACATATACATTCAAACATATATATCATTAATTTTTATGTTATGTTATTTTGCTGGAGATTGATCTTCTTCGCAACCTTCCCTGTGACAAATAAGTTGCGATAGAAATTCCACAAGAGTTCTTGTTGGACGACCAGACATTCCTTTTCTTAAATATGGATAGTCTATACCATTTGAAAACATTACTCCAAGTGTATCTAAGTGTAACCAATCACCACAAGGTACAAACTCATTTAAAAATGAAGCCACTTTGCAGGCCCCTCCATAACGATGTCTTCCCTGCTTCCCTAATGTTTTAACATCGACGTTGTCATTTGTTGTAATTAATTTAGTGAAATGTTCCCACAAAGGAAACCGCCAAACACGGTCACCAGTATGCATAGAAGCTGCTAACATATATTCCCACAGAGCTTCTGAATTACTAAAAACTCCACTTGCTGCAGCTCCTAAGCTTCGTCTCATATCATAAGTCATTGTTCCAACATCAACAATAAATCTAGGCCAAAAATTCTGAGCGTAAACTAAAGCATCAGCAAGAGCTAATCTCCCTGCACAATCTGTTTCTTCAATTTCTATACTTTTTCCATTCATTGCCTTGACAATATCTCCACATTTCATAGCTGCACATCCGGGCATATTTTCACATAATGGAATCAAACCTCTTATATTCAATGGAAGCTGCAGCCCTGCAACTGCTCTAGTTGATGCTACAACACAAGCAGCTCCAGCCATATCTCCACGCATATGCTTTTGTGCCACGCAATCTTTTAAACACAAACCTCCACTGTTGTAGGTGATACCTTTCCCTACAAGTACAACTGGTCTCTCATCACGTGAAGCACCATAGTAACTCAATTCTAAAAATATGGGTGGCTCACAGGATCCCTGAGCAGCTGCAAGAAAAGCGTGCATTTTTTGGGTTTCTGCCCATCCTCTAACTTTGACTTCAACATTAACTCCAGACTTACATAGTACCTCCACAGCATTTTGTGCAAAAGAAGTAGGTGTCATTAAATTTGCAGATGTATCCATTAACTGTCGTGCTAGATTTTGAGCGGCTGCTTTTTGAAGACCTATTTGCCAGCCCGTCCAATCACAATCATCATGCAATTCAAGCTGTGGTATATGCACTTGATGTTCTCTTTTTTTCTTTTCTTGATAGAGCCATACACCTAAAGCTGCTCCCTCAGCAGAAGATTCCGCATGACCAAAACTCTCCACATAAACTTTCTGCAACTGAAATTTTTGCAGTGCCCTGCATCCAACAGCTGCCGCAACCCTGATAACTTCTTTTCCTTCATCCATTTGCTCAAAAACATCATAACCTTGACATTCTTTACCTAAACCTACAACTGCACATGATGCAAAATCAGGTTCAACATTAAAAAACACTCGTGCTTCCCCTTGTTTAGGAGGTGGCCCTGAGATCCTTAACAATTCATAAAGTCGATTGCATGTTAATCTGTTGTATCTTTCCCCAGCTGGAGTAAACTTTCCATAACTCAATTGGTCTTCAGGATCTACATATATGCCGATGACAAGACCTTTGAAATTTTTTCGTTTGCAAGGATCCTCTTCTTCAGCTTGAGGTTCACCAGAAAAATTGCGCCTGAATAATGCTGCTTTACCCCGACTTAGTAGACGTCTTCTTATAACACTTAATGCCATTATTACTAAACTAAACACTCACAATTTATTTAAAACCATTTAAACATTCATCAAATTTTAAGTTGTCTTTTTATTGACATGGTACCCAAGGTGATTAGAAAATAAAACAAGTGTATTTTTTATTATGGCTAGGATGATAATAGTAGCTGCATTAGCCGAGATATTTTGAATCGGTTCAGAACTCCAAGGCGGTTCATAGTGAATCAATATCTCTTTTTACTATACAATATGCCAGTTACGTTGCTCAAATTATTGTTTTATAATGCCTCTATTATAAAAAATAATATATTATCTCTTAGGCAGCTTTCTGAAGAGAAAAATATGAAAGCTACCACCAAACAGAAAATTTTCAAGACAATAGCATATGGAAGACCAATGCCTTATTATGCATTATTAAGAGCTTCAGATATTGAGACATCTACCGATATATTGGAAGTATCATAAAAAATATTATTATTGTTTATTTGTATTTTTTCCATTTTTAAAATAATATAAATAATTATAAACTATATAATAATAGTGAAGATATTTCAAATTATCTCCGAAAGCATGTGTATCTTGGATCACTGACGCCCGTTCCTTTTCATGATAAATTATGAATCCTATCCTTCCGGTTATCCGAAATCCAGTTATCCGAACTCCAGGTTATCCGCGCACGTTTCTAATTATTAGAAATTTAAGACAAACTCTTGAAATTGCGGATTCAAATTTACGACACATGTGCGGCGACAGACATTTTTTTCTATTGTAGATAATTGCGACCTTTTTTATTATTTATTATTTCAATTTCATGAAACAGATATTGTCTTTTGTTGTTGTCTCCAAGAAGAAGACGAAATGTTTTTATATTTTTAAAGAGAAATAGAAATCCTGCCGCAGTATTAGTTCGGTAATCGGAAGGCTATTGGTATTCAAAAACAACGATGTATTACATCACAAAACACATATATTACACGTTTGTTAATTTAAAAAGAACTTATTTAAGCTATTTTACTGTCTCGCAAGAAAAATGTGTAATCGTTCAAAAAGTTTCAAAGACTCAAATGCCAAAAAATTAAATAACTTTTCTGTTACCTTACATCCCTACGACTTTCATATATTCGAAAAATTATTTTAGAATCACACAATAGGGTTTTAAATTTTTAAATTCTTCCAGATCTTCAAATTTTGGGGAACTTCAGTTTCTAAAACAAAAGGTATCTGCTTGT
Organism: Enochrus cinctus; assembly: GCA_033557785.1. NCBI lineage: Eukaryota > Metazoa > Arthropoda > Insecta > Coleoptera > Hydrophilidae > Enochrus > Enochrus cinctus. Next base: position 9,885 of record JAUIMW010001089.1, read on the forward strand.
TTGCACCACTCAATTCAAGCAAAAGAGCAAGTGATTTTTTTTATGTTCCATTTATATTCCACTTTTCACCTATTTGCTTCATGCTTAAAAATTTGCCGTCCTCCACGATTGTACATCTTTGTGCAATTTTTAACAGTTTTTTAACATCATTCCTCAGGATTGGAATTCCTGTTATTCCTGTTATAAAAAGTGGCAAAGATCCATCTTTAATTACAGGTTGTAAACCAAATGCGATTAGTTCTTGCGTTGGTAAATTGTTTGAAGGATTGATAAAATAGGCTAGAGGGGTTCCTTGAGTACTGGGTTTAGAAAGTCAACTCCGAACTTTCGTATAACAAAATTGTTTTAGTGGTTTTCCTTGATTTTGACCCAGATTCATTTACATAAAAAGTCATATTTTATTCTTAATTTTGGGCCCCCAATCGACGAGTAGCTCAAGGTTCGACCTTAAACCTATTGCTGCTCAACATTTATGTTAACTCTCGGAAAGACTCATTAGACGTTGATATTAACATCTTTGTCTTCCAACAAAATGGCTGGATGATTTTAGATTGCAACTTAGTCACGATAAATCAGCCGCTTTGAAGTTTAGATTCGTATAGGCAGCTCTGAAATTGTCAAAAGTTTGAGCATTCGTGAAAATTCTGTCTGTGTTAATCAGCTGTTTCTCACATATGGTATGGCAAACCCAAACCTCCTCTAATACAAACTTATATTATCTCCTAATGCAATTTTAATTCTTTCTTAGCATCAAGAGTTCGTAGTATTATTTTACAAATTTAATGATATTTTTGAGAACATATTGAAGAAACTATAATGTTGCAATAAAAATTGGGCAGTTAAATCAAATTTCCAGTAAACAATGAAGATTTCTTACCACACACAAGTTTGAAGATATAAGTAGGTTATATTTATAATTTACGCATGTAATAGGAAATAAACTACAAAAAATGCTTCGATTAAATTATGTTGGATTTTGGGATATAATGGCACCTTTGAAAATGAGCTTGCCGACAGCTTGGCTAATTCTGGCAGAAGTAACGTTATAATTTAATTAGTATTGCATTCACAATTCAAATTTATTTAATATATTGTACAAAGAGGTTCGTCCCTATCCCTAATCTTCCCTTTGATTTTAAATTTATAAATATCGAAAATTGGGCGTCGTAGCCTCCCAGGGTGGGACACTGCGGAATTTCTATTTTGTTTTGAACTTAACCTTTGTGCAGTTGTGGGGAACATCATGGTGATATTGAACATAAAACCATCAGCTTAGAAATCTTGATTTTTAAAACAATTTTCTTAGTTCCCTTTCGCCTCCATTGCTAGTCGAGTGCAAATTATGAAAAGTTTTACAAAATAATCTTGGCTCACTTGTCAAATCTATCTCTTTCACTTCCTGCCTTTTCTTCTCTCTTCAATATCTTTTCTTTTTCCAAATGTTTATGAGTAGGGTTGCCACCTCTCCGGGGTTGGCCCGGAGACTCCGGGCTTCAGTGAATTATCTCCGGGCTACGGGTTTAAATATTATTTCTCCGGACGGTGTAAATAAAATTAGATAGTACTGGTTGCGTATTGTCATTTCCAACACGCCGAAATGAGAGTACGATGTACAACTTACGCTCACTCATTACAACAAAAACGACGAAATTTTTACGCTGAGTCTGTGCAAGTTGTACGTCGTACTGTCATTTCAACGTTTTGGAATAAGTAACCAAGCTATGTATACACGTCCCCTTTCTTGTATCTGTTCAGTTAGGAGATGTCTATTGATGGTGCTACGTTGATGATAGTATAGTTTAGATCAATAATCCGTGTTCTGTATTAATTGATGATAAATGGTAAGTTATATTGATAGTTACCTTATACATAATTAAATTGATACTGATTTTAATTGGCTGATGTTATATAAATTGATTGAAATTTATTACAGATAAATATGGAGAGAAACAAAGAAGGAGAACAATCAGGCATTTCAGAACCTCCTAAAAAAAGTTACATGTACACTATGAATGTAAATTCAAAGATGAATGGCTTCGAAGAACTGAATATTGCAAATGGCTAAAAAAAATAACGAAATTACTGGAATGTGTCTACTGTGCAATGTTAAATTCACGATAAAACATGATGGAGAAAAAGCGGTAAAAGAACATTTTAATAGCCAAACACATTTGGCTGCAGTAAAATATACTAAAGGAAATCAATTAATAACGTCGTTTCTTCCAAAAACAAATTCACCTGATAATGTAAAAGTAACAATCACAGAATTATCACAAATTTACCACGGCTTAAAACATAATCACAGTTATTGCAGCATTGACTGTGGTTATCTCTACATAAAGCTTTAGAAAAAATTGTTAATGCCTGGTCAGCGATAAAACTCTATTTTGTGCAACAGGGCGAAGAAAATACACACAAAATCATTTGGAAATTCGTCAAGGGTAGTGAAAATGGAATTCGAGACGATAAAGATAGTTTATCTTTAGCCGAATGTTATATTCACTTTGTGCATCATTTTACGGGACTTATGAATCATCATATTTTACAGCTTGAAAATCAGTCGGTAACAAGTTCCGAATTACATGAAATAATTTTATCTCTGAAAAATAAACTGGAAAATAGATTAGAAGATCAATTTTTCAGTAATAGAGTGAATACAAGTTAAGATTTCCTAACTACCTATGAAAAACAAGAAATTGTGACTGAAGCGAGAAAGGTGTACAGAAAAGCAATTGATTACTTGGAAGTATTTTATAATTTTGAAAACAGCCAATTCAAATATTTTTCAGTAATTAATCTTAAGAATGAAAATTTCAAATACAAAGATTTTTAGATGCTGCAAAATACGTAAATGTAGAATTAGATGCCGATAAATTATATGATATTTGCCTTCTTAAAATATCATTCCGTCCATCAAATCGCTCGATTTGCCAACTGATAAAAAAAGGGTGAAAATATTTCCATCTGGTGTTTTCACTGAAGTACCAAAACTTGATGGTAAAATTCTATCGATACCTATAAGTAATGCATATGTGGAACGAATTTTTTCAAAAATGGGAAATACTTGGACAGAAAACCGTAACAGGATGCGAGTTGAGTTGGTAAAGGCAGAATTATGCATAAAACTTAATTTTGACATGAGCTGTCGAGAATTTTTTGAATTCATAAAAACACCAGAAAATGCCGATCTTGTAAAGACTGCGATGTCAAATAAGAAATATAAATGGAAAAATAAATAAATTAATTATTTTATACCATTTTGAATATTGCATATTTTTTTCTTTACCTGTTCTATTGTATACGTAAATGTTAAGTTAGTTTTTTTTATCTGTTATATACATAGTTACTACTCTGTGATAAATATAAATTGAATTTTATTTTAGGAATGCGAGTTTTGAATTTGTCAATTTATATAAATAAAAAAAAATTATTGGGTGTGACGTTTTTTTTGTTATCGTCTCCAGGCGAGACCCAGGTCTAAGGTGACGACCGTATTTATGAGTGCAAACCTGTGTGTTAGTGCTCTGACAGAGAAAGTTTAAAAACAGTTACTTATACTATTAACTTGATTGATAAAAAAAAGGCAGACAAATTTTCTTAACATCTACAAACATAAATTATTGCGCTGGATGGATGTATTTAGTGAGAATAATTAAAAATTGAAATCTCTGATACAAGCACAAAAAAAGAACAACATATTTTATCTATACTGTTTAAAAATAAATATTGGAAGAGATCAGGACCGGACTGGGTGACAGAAATTAGAATAAAAGTAACTTTTTGATTGGTCCGACCCCCTTTGGGTGGCCAAACAGGAAGCACCGCGTTATAAAGTGGAGTCAAGTGGTGGAAACTGACAACATAAAGTATAAATTA